>JADRCD010232145.1:2500-15764 GCA_019843815.1 Montemys delectorum
ATACTGTTTTTATAAATACATTATGTTTCAAGCTATGCATGTGACTCCACTGATGATGCAGTCGTTTAGCCCATGGGATGCTGTGGGTAGGTGTGGAGAACGTATCTGAAATCCCAGCACTCAGGAGCTGGGAAGAGGAGAATTAGAAGTTCCAGGTCACCTTGGGCCTTGGCATACTTCAAAGTTTAGGACTCACTTACACTGCAGGAGACACTGTCTCAATTTTTTTCTTTTTATTACTTTTTAAAATCTTTTGTTGAATAATCCTCTGCTCTTTGATTTCTTAATTCTTCAACTATTCCCAAGGAGTAGTCATTTTCACTAAAGTGCTTCTGAATATTTGCAGAACTGTGTCCTTGGTGGCTATCAGCAGTGAAATAGATTAAGTTTCAACTAAAATCACAGTAAAAAAAAAATTTGGATTTTTTTATAAGGTTGATTGGCTAGAGAGATGACTCATCAGATAAAGGACTTGTCCTATGAGCATAAGACCTGAGTTCAGATCCCCAGAAGTCAGCTATATGTCAGGCATAGATCAGTAATCCTAGTGACTGGGAGGCAGATGCAGGTACAGGATCCAGGTACAAGCTGGCCAGGTAGAGAAGCCAGAATCAGCAACTTCCTGCTCCAGGGAGAGTCTCTGCCTCAATTAATAGAGTGGTGAATGATTGAGAAAGACATGAGTGTTAATGTAGGCCTCCAGACACATACTTACATACATGTACTTGCACCTGCACATACAAGCTCCCCCTCCCCCACATACCACATACACAATGTAAAAGTAAAATTAAAATATAAAAATTACAATATATTACTGCCCTTCGCAGATTTTTGTTGCATTTTCATTGGTCACTGATGCATAGTTTTTAAGTTTATTGATTAAAATAATTAAAAGATGTTTCTAGTGACTGGAGAGATGGCTAAACAATTAAGAGAATGCATTGTTCATGCAGAGGGCCCAAGTACTATCCCAAGTACCCACAATGAGTACCCCACAGTTACCTGTAATTCCAACTCCAGTGGACCTGATGCCCTCTTCTGGTCTCTGTGAGCACCTGCACTCATGTGTGTGCACACACAGACACACACATACACATACACACTTAAAAATAAAAAAAAAAACCTTAAAAGGTATTTTTGTATTATAATCATAACAAAGTATTTTATTTTCATAAAGTTTCCTTTAGATACACCCAGGTTTCATGTGTTTTAAGTGTACTGTTTCAAGATTTGTAGCAAATGAGCACATTCATCTAAACACTATCAGGCCCAAGATGTGGTAGGTTTCATTCTCCTCAGATTCTGTTCTGCTCCCTTACAGTAAACCTTTGCTCCCAATTAGCTCTGCTTCAGTGCAAATACATATTAGTATTTAGATTTTCTACAATCTCATATCCATGGAATTGTATGACGGTCATATAACCTGCTGGCTTTTGTGACTGACCTTTGAAATTCAGGCTTTCAGGCTTTCAGAGGTGTGCGTGTGTGTGTGTGTGTGTGTGTGTGTGTGTGTGTATTTTTATATGTGCATGAGAGGCCAGAAATCAATGTTCTTTGAAAAGCATTTACCTTGCTTTATTTCATTCTGTTTTAATTTTGTACTTATCTTTAGTGTGTGTGTGTATGTGTGTGTGTGTGTGTGTGTATGTGTATGACACATGTGTCATGGCATACATGTGGAGCTTCAGAACAACTCTATGGAGTCAGTTAGCACCTTCCACCTTTATGTGGTGTCCCAGGTACTTTCTGTTGCTGTGATAAAAATTATAACTAAAATTACTGGGGGAAGGAAATGGTTTATTTCAGCTGACACTTCCAGGATACTGTCAGAGTGACAGGGAAGTTAGGGAAGGAACTCAAGGCAGGAACATGGAGACAGGGCTGAAGTAGAGCCCATAAGGGAAGACTATTTACTGCTTGCTCCTGAGTTCTCTTTCTATCCTGAGCTTGTTCTCAGCCTGCTTTGGTATACAGCCTAGAGTCATGTGTCTACAGATGGGACTGCTCGCAGTGGGCTGGGTCCTCCTATATACATGAATTATCAATAAAGAAAATGCTATGCAGATGTGCCGCAAGCCATTCTGAGGTTCTCTCTTCCAAGGTGTGAGGATCCAACAATAAAAACTAATCTCGACCTGTGAGTTCCAGGGAATGTACTCAGACACTTTACCCACCAGACCATCTAACTGACTCAACCTTGTGTTCTGAGACAGGCTCTTTAATTGTCTCTAAACTAACCCATGGGCTAGGCTGGTTGGCCTATGAGCCCCAGAGATCTGCCTGTCCATACCTTCCCAGCCCTGGGACGCAAGCATGTACCACTCTGCCCTAATTTTTAAGGGACATTTGGGGATTGAATTCTGGTCCTCATGCTTGCGTGGCAAACATTTTACAGACTGAGCCATCTCCCCAGTCTCAGAATATTCATTTTTAAGGATTCATTGTTATCATGTTTATTTTTCTAGCTACACGTTATTCATGAGAAATATTCTACCCATTGAGTATATGCCCATGTGTTGATGAATTTTCCTTTTGGAATACATTTGGATAGCTTGTATCCTGTGGTTATTCCTAATAAAATTATCATAAACACTCTGATATATGTTTTTTTGTAGACTGATGTTCCCATTTTTCTTGAGTAAACACCTAGGAGTATAATTTCTAGCTAGTGAAGTATGTGAATATCTATTTGAAGAAAATTGTCAGATTGTTTTCTAGAATGGCTGTGCTATTTTGTGCTCCCTCCAGCCGTGTCTGAGAGTTTTATAGCTCCATACTCTGGCCAACACCTGCCCCTAGAATACTCTGAATTTTAGAGTTGTGTAGAGATTTTCCACTTTGGTTTCTCTTAGATTATTTGATGACTTTCACATGCATGATGGATTTTATATTTTTGTGTCTACTCAAATACTTCATCTATGTCAGATTATTTGTCTCTCAGTTGTTGATGTGTAGGGTTTTTGTTTATTTTAAACATAATCATTTTATGGTGAGTAGAGTATATATTGCTCACATTTCCAGTGACTCCAGCATGCCTACTCACAGGTTTTACAATGACTTTGAAAGTACAGAGATGTTTTACTTTGGAGTGTTCAAGTTCTCATTTTTCAAATTTATGGTTAATGATGAAATCCTTGGCAACATCCAATTTATACAGCATTTTCTCCTGAACATTGCACACTTTTTAGTTCCACATGCAGGCCATTTGGAGTTGTTTTGTATGAAGGGCTTGATGCATTCATTGCCTTCTGTGCCTGTTCCTGTCTGGCTCGTTAAAAAGATCCACTTCCTGCTTGACCACCTCGGCTTATATGCAAGTCTGTTCTGAAGGATTTATTCTGTGCCATCCTGATGAATCTCTTATTGTGCACATATCATACCTTCTTGAGTTGTACAGCTTTGTAGTATGATTTGACTTCAGGTAGTGTATACTTTCCCTTTCTGTGTCTTTCCAAGGTCTGTTTTCTGTGCTTCCATGTGAATTTTAGAATCCTCTTATGAATTTATTTTTTGAAGCCTAATAGGATTAGGACTCCATCATCACTGAGTTGACTAATCAAAAATAAAGAAACTGACTGAAGCCTGGGATATTCCAATACATGATGATGTGTCTTCTTTAACTATTCAATCGATTCCAGCAGGGCTTGTTTGGTAAATAGCAGTGTGTACTTCTTAAACATGTCTTCTTAATTTTACCCATAAGTAATCTCTGGATAAAATCAGTTTTAATTGCTGTATAATATTCTCCTGCGCTAAGGGGCTGGTGTTACCTAACCATTCTACTGATCCTTTACATGTTTGTCAGTTTTTGTTCCTAATGTAATTAGTAGAGTAAGAAACATCCATACACAGATTTTTTTAAAGTATTATTTTCTTTATATGCATTTCTTCAAATGGGCATAAAAATTAGTTCCATGATATACATTTGACAGATTCCTCTTTTTAAAGATGAGATCCTAGAGTTTATCCAGGCACCCTGCTTTTTTCTTTGCAGTAGGCAAAGTTAGCACAATCAGTTTTATTAGAAAGACGGGCAGAAGCTAGTAGGTGGGAGCTAGAGGACAAAGGAAAGGAGTTCAAGACTCTTTGGAAGAAATGAAATGTGTGCATTTTTCTCTCTCATCTTGTTAGAAGGTTGAACATCAGATTGAGCCAGCTGTGGAAGGTGACCTGTGCATTGATGTCCAACATTTTGACACAGATGTGCATGCCATCACCTATAACATTTATACCTGGGTGTTGTGCAATCAATCAAGCTACCCAAACAATTACACACACACACACACACACACACACACACACACACATACACACACACACACACACACACACACAATTTATAGTAAGTTCACTATACTGTGGTGATTCCCATTCATAGCTCTCCCTGGCTTTGTAAAGCCTTGTGAGGTCAAGGACTGTATTCACTTGCTGATGGTTATGAATTTCATGTGCAGCCTTACGGTCAAGGATTGGATGTACTTGCTGATAGCTATGAATTAAACAAATGAATTCATTTAAACAAGTAGCTTTCTAAGCCTCTCTTTCCTCATTTCTAGAATAGGATTGTGGAGTTTCCAGTCCCACCCTTCAGAAGGTCTGAGTGTGGTGGTCAGGATGACAGAGGTTGGCTGGTTCAGAAGTTCTGGGATTGGTAGGGGAATAGTGTAGTTGGCAGAGGCTGGCTGGTACTAGGAATCTTGGCTGCTCAACATGATTCCTGCTAACTGGCAAGTTCTCCTTTATTTTAAAGATAGGCATTGACTTACAAACTGCAGTTTGAAGAAGCACAGAAATTGACAGACTATTAGCCTTTGGGTGAGGAACATTGTATTTCTTGAAACTCTGTCATCTTTAGTGAGCCTGTCTGTTTAAGAAGCCCCAGGAGAGGTTAGCATGTGAATCTTCACAGGATACAGCTGCTTTTGGGCTTATCCAGAAGAGACTGCAATCAGAATTTGGATTCAACTTTACACTTCTAGAACTTTCTATATGGTGCCAGGTTGTTCCGACTACAGTTTTACTCACCGTTTTCTTCTAGAATCATCCAAGAGAAGCATTATTATGGCCATTTTGCAGATAAAAGTCCAGCTTAGTAAGAAATGCATTGAGAAAGTGAATTCTGGCTCTTCATCCCCACCCCAGAATCCTTCATCATTCCAGGCTGTGAGCAGCTCCTGGTCAGTGTCTGGGTACCAGGCATTGCTTAGTAGGTCAAGAAATGGGGGGAGGCACTCAGAGATTCACGTGAACTCATCAGGAAGCTGCTGTCATCTCACCTTTATCCTAATAAAAGGACAGCCAGAGTGAACCATTTGAAAGCCAGTTCTGCTGCTTCTTTTTTTTTTTTTTTTTTTTTTTCCCTTTTTTTCGAGACAGGTTTTCTCTGTGTAGCCCTGGCTGTCCTGGAACTCACCCTGTAGACCAGGCTGGCCTCGAACTCAGAAATCCACCTGCCTCTGCCTCCCAAGTGCTGGCATTAAAGGCGTGCGCCACCGCCACCCGGCTGCCGGTTCTGCTCTTTAGTATAACCTTGAGGGAAATCCCTCAACTTCTCTGAGACATGGCCCTCTGGTCCCTGCAAGGAGAACAGTGAATGTTTCAGAGTTTCCATAAAGATTCCAGGAGGAGACGAATGTGGAAATGGCTGTTTCTGAGTCCACAGAGAGTACTTCCCCTCAGGACCACGTGGACAGACACAGGCACCCCTCAGCTACAGCAGCACTGGACTGGGACAGCAACAGAAGACAAAAAGAGTGCGGGCCAGGAAAATAAGATTATCGTTTCCAGGCAACCGTGGAAAAGGATTAATATAAGGAGCATTGCTCATAAGGGTGCTCCACTGGCTTCCTCACAGAAAGGCCCTGACTGGTGTTCAAAGTGGGATGCAATTATCCCTGCACACAAACAGCCCTTTCAGAACTTGTAATTCTTCAAAAATTCTTCCCACATTCTCTACCCCAGCCCCTCTGTCCCTCCTTCCTTTCTTCCTCCCTCCCTTCATTCTCTTAATTCTCCAATTAGCAAGTGAGAAGGATGGGGGAATATTCCATTTTGTGTATCCTGGTGGTAGCATATATGTACGTGAGTGTGGACACAGACAGACAGACACACACACACACACACACACACACACACACACACAAAGGAGGACTCCCAGTGTCCAATTATATTGCTTTTCCTTATTTCCTTAAGGCAGGGTCTTTCATTGAACCTGAAAAGCTGCTGCTGCTTTCTTCTTCCTCCTCTTCTTTGTCCTCCTCTTCCTTCTTTCCTTCCTTCCTTCCTTCCTTCCTTCCTTCCTTCCTTCCTTTCTTTCTTTCTTCCTTCCTTCCTTCCTTCCTTTCTTTCTTCCTTCCTTCCTTCCTTCCTTCCTTCCTTCCTTTCTTCCTTTCTTCCTTCTTCCCCTCCCTTTCTTTCTGTCCTCCTCCTCCTCCTCCTCCTCCTCCTCCTCCTCCTCCTCCTCCTCCCTCTCCTCGTCCTTAATTTTTCTTGGCTAGGCTAAAAACTAGCAAGCCAAAAGATTCCCCTGTCTTGGCCCCCTCCCCATCCTTAATACTGAGTTACAGCCGTGTACAAGCCATGTTCAGCTTTTGAGGTGGGTTCTGGGAATCCAAACCCCAGTCCTCATGCTTGCTCAGCAAGTGATCTTATCCACTGAGACTCCTCCTAGCCTACCCACTCTAATCTTTAAAGTAATCACACTGAGGTTCTGAGAAAACTTTGCAGTAGTTCTTTTTGGATGCAAAGCACACATCCCTCTCCAGTTTGGGGCCAGGTTCTATATCTTATCCTTCTTATAGATCTTTCTAGATGGCCTTCAAAAGGTGAGCATTAAAGTAAGCACATTCCTCTAAGTTCTGTACAACCAAGTGTTTCAGCCATTCATTCTGTGAAGCAGAAACATAAATTGCAAGGACACAGGTGTGATGTGCACTCCCTACATTTCATCTACTTGACATGAGCTATCATCATGTAGGAAGGGAGGTTCTCAACTGGAAAAATGCCCCTATCAGATTGGTCTGTTGGCAAGCCTGTAGCACACTAAGTACCCCCATCAGATTGGTCTGTGGGCAAGCCTGTAGTATATTTTCTTGATTGATGACTGATGTGGGCAGGCCCAGCTCACTCTAGGCAATGTCACCCTGGGCTGGTGGTTCTGGGTTCTGTAAGAGGGCAGGCTGAGCAAGCCTTTAGGACTAAATCAGTAATAAGCACTCTTCCATGGTCTCTGCTTTAGCTCCAGGCTCCAGCTTCCTTTTCTGACTTCCCTTAGTGAAGGAAGTGTAAGCTAAAATAAACCCTTTCCTCTTCAAAGGTCGTGATGCTTTATCACAACCATAGACACACTGACCCTATGGCAAGCTTCTCCTGCTGCTATGAACCCATTTAGGAATAACTAATTTTAAGTGCCTTAGTACACTGTCACATCCCACAATTAACCCGTTTTTTTCCTTCTCTTTCAATTTTTGAATAATGCACCCACTTCTGGGTGGGAAATATCCTAGAGAAGGGGAAAGGCTTTGGATCAAAGGTAAAATTTTATTTGGCAGGAAGCATCTGGAGGACAACTTGTCCTGGGTTTAAGCTTCGAATCTAAGTTGTTGACCTTGGATACATCTTTTTAAGTGAGAATGGGTGATATTTTCTTTGGGGGCATATTTGTATTAAGTCGAAATTCAACTTACTGGCTCTGAATGTAATTTCAGCCTGGCATTGTCTCTGATTGAAAGCAGGAAGGGTTGTCTTGCCTGTTAAAAACTGCACTTTGTTTGGACCCAAAATAAAAATATGCCAAATGAGAAGAGACCCACAGTTGAACTTTGACCCCCAGGCTTACAGTGTTCCATTCAGACTGTCCCTTGAAACCTCTGTGTCTCCAGACAGAACAGCTCCTTTCCTCCCTCCCCAGCTTGTAAGAATTAAGATAACTCGGTACACACTTCCTTAGATGAAGCTGGCTGGGTGCAGGGTGAAGCTCCATGGCTCCTCAGTACCAGGAACAACACTGCTGAAATCAGAAAAGTAGGGCAGACCAGACATGTTTTGCTTCTGACAACCTGCGATTGGCTTTTCCACCCACCTTTGCATCTTTTGATGTTCACATTCCTCTCCAGCAAACACTCCCCAGCCTTGCAGGGCTCCTGAAACTTGAGAAGTCTTCCTGCCCAGAGACACAGTTGAGCTGAGTTGAAAGCTCTCAGATGTGGCCACAGCCTGGCCTCCAGAAGGAGAGGAGAGGCCCCAGGGACATTTCTGTGGTACTCCCCTTTGCCCTACCTATCCCAAGGCCTCCTGCTCGCCTGCCTTCACATCACCTGGAGTTAGAAGCTTTGTCTGCAGCTGCAGCCTTTCTTCATGAAGGATTCCCTCAGCCCAGCACCAGGCCATGCAGGGGCAGCTGCGCAGGCGGCACAATCTCTCTGATGGTGTCACAACAGCTGGAGCAGAGTCCGGCCTGGAGATAAATCTCTCCCAGCTTGCTCATTCTTCTCCACAAGGCTGGAGAGGAGTGATCAATGCTGTACGCTGTACAGGCTGGTCTCCTTAGTGAGGGGGTGGGAAAGGGGAGGGGGTCATCAAGAGGGAAAGAGGAGGAGGGCAAGGGGAAAGGGGAGAAAGGAACGGTAAAGAGGGTGAACAGAAGTAGGGAAGAAGACGGGAGAAGAGAGGAGATGTGGGACAGAGGAAGCAAAAGAAAAGAGGGAATAGAGAGACGTGTAGACAGGAAAGACTGGAGGACACAGGGGAGCGATTACCAAGAATACTTTTAAATCTTTAATTTTCCACGAATTCTGCTCTACCACAGACTTGCCCCTTACCATCCCAACAAATGTGTCTAGAAATGGGGACCTTGGGAGAATGACTAGCAAAGCCAAAAAAAAAAAAAAAATGCCAACTTAGGATACCAGGACACTACTCAGAAGCTTCCTGCAAACAAAGGCCTGAGTGCATTTAAAAGAACCTGATCAGCCACAGAGCTTCCTGGACTGCTGTTGTTCTCTCAGGGCAAGCTCAGGCACAGATGAGATTAAGAAACTAGAAGGCTACTAGGCCTACTGATACAGGTACAAGAAACTCAAGAGTCATTTGCTAACATGTTGATCTTCAGGGCAGGTCACAGGTTGGCAACTAAGTTCCTCTCTCCAAGAACGGATAGGTATTCCTGGAGTAGCAGATCATCTTACACAAACCAGGGGCCTTGAGGGGAGGGGCTCTGACTGTCTCCAGTGCATTCCAGGAGTCTGTTTTGTCTCTAGGGCAACTGGCCACTAATCTTGCCTGCTTTTCTTTTCTCCCAGCAGACTATCTAGATAAAAGGACTCAAACTATGTCCTCTCTCCACCCACTGCCTGGGCTTTGGGGGAGGGGCTACATTGTGCTGAAACAGCCTTCGGTAGATAAGAGCATTTCAGAGTAAGCGTTGCCTTTGGCTCCTCTGCACCCTGAATCTTCTCTCCTGCTTCATCTTCTGTCCACTCAAGCACAACAGGGATGACTTTGAGCCCAGATTTCATAATGCTATTCTCCCCTGAAAACACCTTAGAAGATCCCATTAGTCATAGAGTGAATCTAGTGTTTGGTAGGAACCAAGGAACTCTCCTGGGTCCTGGCGTGAAAATAAGTTAAAGCCATAGTCACCCATGATGGTCATGGACAGCCACTAAGAAGCAGCCCTCCATGGTTGTAAGGCACTGAGGCTGGGATTGACTCTTTGTTCCAGTCAGACTTGGCCTGGCTAGTTGGAGCAATGGGGGAGGGGGAGTCCCTGAAGTCATGCATGTGGGATGCAGGATAACATTGGGGTGTTTGAGATGCTGTGTGGTGTTTGGAGACCAATGGAGGTCTAACTGTGTCTTCAGGAAGAGGAGTTTGTTAAACTAGAGGCCTCAATGTCCAAGCTCCTCCAGTCTAGCATCTTTACATAACTATCAGCTTGAACGATTGAGAATGAAAGTCTGATGTCTTCACTGGGATTAGGACACTTGGTTGTAAGAATCTAGAAAAGAGCCCCATGACCTCAATGGACAACATGGCTTCCATGGACAAGGAATGCAACCAGCATCAAATGGTGTCTGCCGGGCCCCAAATGCTGTAGAAGCTTCGTGTGTCACGGAGGTCTCCCTGCATGAGCTTAATTGGGGGTCCAGACTTATCTCGAGATGTTTAACATGTCTTCAGCCATCCCACCCCGAACCTGCCCAATCTCATCTGATCTTGGAAGCTCAGCAGAGTCCGACCTGGTTAGTACGTGGATGGGAGGTGTCTGGCACAAGTGGGGCCACCAATTCCTCTTTGCAGATGGGCGTGAGAAATTCCTGGGAGAGCTCAGTGTAGGGAAAAAAATGGATGGTGGGACACTCATGCTTAGACTGGGGAGATGGCTGTTGGATCTCTATGCACCTCTAGTCCCCACCATACCAGAGTCCTAGAGAAAGGGGATGTCGAAAGCAAGAGCCAATGACTCGCGATCAGAAAGGGCAGTTCTGTCTTCATTGCACTCATGCACTGAAATGGGACGCACATGTTTTATTGGCACATAGCCAATGCTCTGCTGCAGATAGGGCAGCACTGACAGTGCTCAGTAAGAGACACTCCTGAAGATGGTCATATTGTAAATACTTAAAACACAAGTTGTGTGGAAATAACATATATATGGGAGAGATCCAGAGTCAGACCCACCAGTGCTACTGCTGATGTAACCTCAGGAATGTCCATCCAGAAAGCCAACTATTATGTTCCCTGCCCCTCCTCTATGCCAAGTACCCTCTTAGATGCTGGGCAAAGTCAGCAGGACTGTTTCTTGACCTCCACAGGCTGATGATGCTAAAACTCCACCCAGCCTCACACCATTCAGTCATCCCAGTAACTGAAGGAAATGCTAAGCTTCTGTACAGAAGAATAAAAGCTGATTCTCAGAGAGGTGAAGTGACTTTCCTAGAGTAGCGCAGCTTTTAGCTTTAAAGGGAAGCCAGGCAAGTCAGATGATCTGGGCAATTAATTATCTATGCAAGGCAGCACTTCTGCTTATTACAAACAAAGCAAAAAGACCAAGAAACAAACAAAAGCTGCTCTGTGCTTCTCGGTGGGGCTATGTCACCAGCTCTTGCCCCCAGGGAGAAAATAGCATCTGTCAGAGGCTGTCCACTTTGCCTTGCTTCTAGTTCATTCTCCAGTAGCTCCAGCATTCCTCCCCCTGCCGACCCAAGCCTCCAGAGTAATCAAATCAGTAACTGATATTCAGAAAGTAGGTATAGGCTTAGCTGAAGTGGATTTTGTATGTTAATTAAGTGTTTTATGGAACCTCTGAGATCTCAGATGACACTCGGTAAATATTCCTTCCTGAATCCACACACTCTGTGAGCTGGTTCTGTATAATAAAGCAATTTCAATGTCCTGACAGATGGGCCATAGAAATTGGCTGTGTGGCTGTGATTCCAAAAGATTACATACAATGGAAAATCTGGACAATACGTGTTCTTTCTGATTGTTGTTGGGTACTGGCCACTCTAGAGGGGCAAAGCTCCACGATGTGTGTTTGTGTCACATGCAGAAGACAGGTCCTGAGATGTCTGTACTTCTTTTGCCCAAGTACTAAGTTTAAAGGTTTCCTTTTTCTCCTTCCTTTCTATCTATCTATCTATCTATCTATCTATCTATCTATCTATCCATCTTTCTCTCTCTCTTTCTTTCTTTTGTTCTTTCTTTTTTCTTTCTATCTATCCTCCTTTCTTCCTTTCTCCTTTTTTCCTTCATTTTCTTTCTCTCTTTTCTTTCTTTCATTCTGTCTTCCTCTCTTTCTTTCCTTCTTTCTTTCTCTCTATACTTCTTTCTTCCTTTCTATTCTCCAGTTACTTCTGCTCTGTGGCTCTTCTGTGAAATCTCTGGCACATGAAAAGATGTATATAAAGTGTTTACCGGAAGGATGGGGGCAATGTGTTCCCCTTTCCTGCCAAGCTCAGAGGACTCCTTGCCACTGTGACTTTCCTGTAAAGACTGATGATGCTCTGATGCACCTTCAGCCTTTTCAGAACAGGATTGCAGATGCTTGGAGTGAACCCACAGACACAAGCCCTCCTCAGCTCCTGCAAAAGGACACAAATACATGTGATCCAGGAATTTCAAGTCTGTGATATTAAATGTGCCTGTTCTCAGAAACACTCAGTCAGCAAAATCTTCTCAAGCCATCTGTTTTGAGATCATTTTAACTTGAAGAGAAAAAAAAGTCACTCAGGGCTTTTATCTGTAAGCTCTCCAACGTTGGATAACTGTGTTGAAGAAATTTTTCAACGGTCCTCTTTGCCACCTTGCCTTCTTTCATCGTTCTCTCTCGCTGACTCTTCTGGTGGCACATGCTACATTGATGAAAGGGACCTTTTGCAGCCCACAATTAGATCAAGGCAAAATTGCCTATGGAAATGACCAAACCCTTAGTTAGCTAATTGCAGGTGCAATTGGCCACTTGCTCCATCAGAGGAAGGGCAAGTGGTTAATTGAGCCCACAAGTGACCTACTCAATCAGAACAAACAAACAGCTCATCAGATGAGGTCCCAGCCAAAATGCATCTGCAAACAATAGCTAGCGTGTGTTAGAAAAAAAAATACACAGATCGCAAACAGCAGTAGGGCTGCCATCTCAGAAGCTAGCCATGGAACATGATACAACAGGGGAAATAAAAACGGGGAAAATTTGATTCTAGGGGTCCTGGGATGGGTGTTGCTCAGCTTTTGGAAGTCAAAAAGCTGTTGAGGTTGGACAAGGCATCTACTTTGAGTCATTCTGATTGATTTTAAACTTTTGGGAAAACATGCCACTCTTCCCCATGGGAAAGTTTCATTCACAGATGTGATCAGAAGGGCTCAGCACAAATACAACGGGGATCAGTAGGTAAAGATGCTTGTCATTGCCAACAATCTGAACCTGAACCAGGACCCAGAGAATAATAGATGTAAATTCTTTTCACTAGGAGCCTGTGAAAAATAAGTGAATGTACAAATGAATAAATGAATGAATGAATGAATGAATGGGAGAGTGGATGATACATTTGCATATGGAATCCTAGAGCACAGGTACAAACATTTATTTAAATTGATAGTAGGTTGACTTGGGATTGCAGTCAATGGTAGAGTACTTATTTAACATTCTCAAGGCACTGGATTCAGTTCCTGGAACACATAAGGGAAGAGAGAGAGGAGACAAAAAAGGACATGAGAGAGAGAGACAGAGACAGAGACAGACAGACACAGAGACAGACAGACAGACAGA
>JADRCD010232146.1:0-18789 GCA_019843815.1 Montemys delectorum
TAAAATAAAATAAAATAAAATGTATTACCAACCTGGGGAAAAAAGCACACTGTAACTGAGAATATCAAGCTCAAAAATGGTAAGGAACTTGCACAGAATTCTCTCTAGTGGCCCCAGACTATCGTCTGTACCTTCTGAGTCTGAGTTTATCTAACAGATATCCCGAGTCCATCTGGCTTTGTAAATGTCCCCCCAGGCCATAATATCCATGCCCACAAATTCCCAAACAGATTCCTGGTAGACTTTTGTACAACTGAGGCAACACTTGGACTTTATTGTACTTTTAATTTATGTATATGCATGTGTATCTTGTATAGGTTTGTACACTCGAGTGCAGTGCCTACAGGGACCAAAAGAGGGTGTCAGATCACCTGGAGATGGAGTTGGAGGCAGCTGTGAGCCTCTTGATGTGAGTGCTGAGAGCCAAATTCCCAGCTCCTGGGAGGGCAGCAAGAGCCAGCCCCATCAGTCAACACTTCCAATGCTGGAAAGATCTTTGGGTCATTATGGAAGGAAACTGGACAAGGTGATGTTCAGATCCTTGGCTCAGAATCAGTTCTAGGGTATCACTACACACCACACTTTTAAAGTGTGTTCCAGCGCAACGCTTCTTAAAATCTAGGTAGTAAAAAAAAAAAAAAATCTAGGTAGTAGAGCACTGCTTGTTTGTTGATTTATAAGTTAATCTGCGTGTATCTTGGACATGTTGTTCTGTAATGTGGGAAAAACATGCTGGTAGGAACATACTCCTGCGTGAGTATTCCAGCGATGTCGGGCGTCCAGGCGTCGGTAGACAGTTCTTCCTGCTCACTCTTAGTTTCCTGCAGTGATCCTGTTGTACACTCACAGACCAGCCTGAGGGCAGCCAACCACACATTAAGAAACACTCCTCCAAGGGAAACAAACCCTGAAACTCTCTGACAGTGTGAGCTGGGGCACATTTCCACATTCCAGGCTGAGGTGTGTATGGAGGTGGGGGAGGGGAAGAGGTATCTGAATTAAATAACTAGGCTTGATCGATTAGCACTTCCAAACAGACTTGACCTCAAAACTCTGTTCACAGAGTATCTTTTAACACCCTGAAGACTCAGTTTCCAAGCACATAATAGCTCTGTTTTCCATATTATTGGCAAAGCAAGCTCCCAGACATACTGCCCTTTTCCTACCTTCGAAATTCTTCTGCCTCCATCACCCCCCCCCCCCGTGCTATAATGACAGATGCATGCCACCTGCACCTGGCTCATTTCTCTCCTTCCCTCTTCCATGATGTGCACAATCCTTCATGCCCACTTCTGCCTCCTGCATGGGACTATGGATGACCACACTCTTGCAGACTAAAGCTACCCATCTGGCTGAGGCATCTCTCACCACAACTTGCCACAGAATCCTGAAAGCACGTTAACGGGCCTCCTTCCCAGAGGGGACTCATGTTGGGGCTTCATGTGTCTCCAGTATCCTCCAAATCCAGTTCTGCCTCCCTCCTATCGACCTACCCCCATGTATATCTTGTTTGTGCGTGCCTTTGTATGTGAATACTTCCCTGTACTGCAGTGCCCCTGGTCCCCTGTTCCTGGTTCATGTTCCCTTCCCCAAGCTCCCGGACACATGTGTGGAGACTCGGACCTCTAGCTTGAACTTTTCTATCTTGGCATGCGTCATCTCTATCCTGTAATGTATCCCATAGACATCCCAAAGCATTTCTCTCATTCATATGGTCTCTGAAGGACTCTGTTATACTCTATGGAAGCTTCCAGAAGTATGGCTTTGTTTTTGCATGCTAGTCTTCTCCTCTGGTCACTTCATGGCCTAAATGAGCTTGTCTATATACCGCAGCCTTCATATTTGGCAACTCTGACTTTTGCAGAGTTCTCTTCAAATGTAACACAGTACAATGGCACTCTCCAAGAGTGCCATGGGCTCTGAGCTTCCCTTCCTGCCTGCATTTTTCAAGATACTCTCACTGGGGGGGGTGGGGGGGGAGGGGAGGGGAGGGGAAGGAGGAAGCTAGCCAAGTCCCTGTTCCAAGAGTATTTCATCTCCCAGTTTTCTGACCCTGCAGTATCTACAGCACTTGAAACCTTGACCAGCAAAATAGAGTGACCTACACTTTCCCAATGTGAGTATTTTATGCTTTATGAATATGCATACTCCACAAAGGATTTGGAGTTGAGTGGATTTGAGAAACAGTTTTGTCAAACATGAATCTCAAAGAAGAGGCTATGTAGTAAGGTTTCCCCAGGTGCCATTGGCCTGTAAATCCTCCCTTCAAAGACCTCTGTGGAAGAGAGGCTCTCTGCTCTGGTGCCAGGTAGAAAATGATGGCTGTGGGTGGCTTCAGCCCACGGAATCCTGCCAAGTACCCAGGACCTGCTTAAAGTCCTTCAAATGTACTCCCTGGTTAGCTGGAAAATGAACATCTCTTTGCAGAGATTTCCCTTAGCTCTGCCTTTTGAATGATAGATAAGTTGAGGCTTTCACCCAATACTGTTATTTACTTCTCCATAAGTATGCGTTGTATAATTTATCATGCAGAGCCCTAATGACTTCCAAAGCTGTATTTCTAGCTCAGACCTGTCCCCTGGGCTCCAGGCTCCATACATCTGCTGTCTTCTGGACAACTACCTATCGGAGATCTCTAACAGAATGCCCAGCCAGCACTTCCAATGCACTTTGTCCTATATACAAGCAATTACACCCTCATAAAATTCCTTTTTTCCATGTGCCATCATCTAACATGAACTCTAAAAGTATTCTGAATTCTTTCTACCCAGGCCCCTAAGCCAGATTGTCAGTATATTCTCTGGATTCTACCTCCTGAGAGGCATATCCCACATAGTTGCCACTGTCTAACTCCAGGTCTTCCCCACTGTCATCTGGCTTCTGTCTTGGCTCAGGGTTTCTGGGAGACTGAGATTTGCATGCTAGGAGAAAATGGCAGGCATTTTGGAGAACACCTACGGGGGTGGGGGGAGTGTGAGGTTAGAATATGATGGAGTTATACACATAGGCCACAAACATACATACAAATAAAAAAATGTAATTTTAAAGTTGTTCAAATTAGGAGCTAGAAAAATGGCTCAGTGGCAGAGAACACTTGCTGGTCTTCCAGAGGAAGGTTCCTAAACCAAGTCAAGTGGTTCACAAACGCCAGGGGCTCTGACACCTTCTTCTTGCCTCCCCTGACACCTGCATTCATGGGCACACACCCCAACACAGACACACATATTAAGAATTAAATGTCCTTTTAGAAGAAAAACTCAAGCAGTTCATTTAGCTGGAGGCCTGATGGAGCTACCTGACCTTCCTAAGACAGAGTGCAGAAACTGGTCAAATCCAGGACCCGCCCACGATACCCAAAGTCCCACCTGTATTTCAGCTCTCTGTGCTTTTATGACACTTCCTCCCAGCCATTCCTAGCGCTTTAGTCAGGGGTCAGCAGACAGGAAGAAGGCTGCGAGGAATGGCTGACCAATCCCTGGCAGGGAATTTGTTCTAAAACGTCTTCCATATTTCTTTACAGCCTGCAAAAGGAAAGAGCAAGAACATGGGAAGGACAGAGGCAACACCCCCAAAAAGCCCAGGCTGGTCTTCACAGACGTCCAACGTCGAACTCTACATGCAATATTCAAGGAAAATAAGCGTCCGTCCAAAGAATTACAAATCACAATTTCCCAGCAGCTGGGGTTGGAGCTGAGCACTGTCAGCAATTTCTTCATGAATGCCAGGAGGAGGAGTCTGGACAAGTGGCAGGACGAGGGCAGCTCCAATTCAGGCAATTCATCATCCTCATCAAGCACTTGTACCAAAGCATGAAGGAAGAACCACAGACTAGAACTTCGGTGGAAAAGCTTTAAATTAAATTAAAAAAAAAAGTTTTTAAAGACCAGGACCTCAAGATAGCAGGTTTATACTTAGAAATATTTGAAGAAAAACAAGTGGTATTTATAGTCCAAAGAAACCAAAGACTGAAGCTCACCTGCATTCTGACTTTGTTCAGAGACATGTACTTCAGCGGGGCAAGACTCGGCAGGAAAGATGGTGGGAAAGCATCAGATCTCACGCCTTCAACCCCTACACCTCACTGTGCTTGGCTGCTCAGTGGCTCTAAGCACAGTAATGTTTGAGCCATCGAGTGGACATCCTTTAAGATCAGACATTCTTATCTGTTCCACCACACCACAAAGGTGTATACTGTCTCAATATCACATATGGGTATGGGTACTACACACATACACACACAACAACAACAACAGTGGTTAGGGACTCAGGCAGGGCTGGTCTTCAGGAAGGGTTGCACCATAGGAGTGTGACCAACCAGGTGTGGGATTTCTAAGTTCATTGGCTCTGAGATGTGATTTCTCTCATCTAGCCTAGCGTTTGAACCTGCCAGGCCCACAACCTAAATGCAGATTCAAACCCAACAGAGAAAATTTGAATGGCGCCTAAACCAGTGCACTCTCTTTGTTTGTTAAGAAATGTTCAGATATTTTTAAAAAAAAAAAAAATGAAACAAGAGTCCATCCATTAAAAAAAAAAAAATCACCTAGGTACCAAAGAACACACAGTATTATATGCAGGTATTTTATTGCAATGATTTTAATAACCAAAGCTATTTTTACACAAGATACTATGTAAAGTTATACTTATGAACTGATCTAGCTGTCATCCACATGCCACATAGTTTCAGGACTATTATTTATGACTCTTGAAGCATTTGAAATATGATTTTTCAGAACTGGCAAGTAAGAATGTGGCTTCAGGGAAGCAGTTACCACCATGACAGAGAGTTTGATGCGATGCACATGGAATCCATATATGTCACTTACACACAGAAAAGACATAATGCATAATCTACTCACAGCCAAGAAGATGTGGGGACCCTTTCAGAGTAGGTTCCCTATATAAACACTAGAAAACTAAGTTTAACACGGAAGATAACTAAATTAGGAAAATTGTCCAAAGTAAAAAAAAAAAAAAAAAAATAGACTAATTTTGCTTAAATTTACTCTATGCACTTTGGCACCAAGTATCATTTAAAAAAAATCCTTCCAAGCAGACCAATATTAATCACAGTTCCTTATCCCATATTTTATAACCACCCTAAAAAGCAATTGAACTGACGGATTGGCGATTTCAGGTGTTTTACAATGTAAATGTTAGGAAATCAGCAGGTGCCCCTGAGAAACAGCAGAATGGCAGACCCCAGAGAAGAAGCCAGAGTTCCGTCTCACATAAGACGCTTCATTCTTTCAGAATTAAAGGACTCATTTCACTAAGCATAGCCTTCAAAACAAGTCACATTCCTTCTTGCTATCATTGGACCTGATGATTTTATCACATGGTTTCTACTCTCTGATGGGGACAGGTTAAAAGTGAGCTCCAAGCTTCTGAATCACTGTTCTAACTTCTTTTGACTTCTTCCAAATCACTTAACCAGGGATGAACAGACCAAGGCAGGAAAAGAAAACAAAGTTCTAGAAATCATTTGACTTCCAGAAACACTCTGTCTGAACTCGGTTGAACTACAACTGATGTGAACGGACACCTGCTAAACAGGGAAGTCGAGGATGGGGGACCCTCAGTTAATATTGTACCTCGATAGGAAGATAACACCAAAAGTGATATTGATAGTAAGTTCTTCTCTGAGATTCACTAAAATGCCAAATGAAAAGGATTAAAAATCTATAACACAAAGTTTCACTCCTT
Organism: Montemys delectorum; assembly: GCA_019843815.1. Lineage (NCBI taxonomy): Eukaryota > Metazoa > Chordata > Mammalia > Rodentia > Muridae > Montemys > Montemys delectorum. The sequence goes on from JADRCD010232146.1 coordinate 5,707, forward strand.
GAGGTCAAATCTCAGAACCCGGAGGCAGGAACGTAAGCCGACCAGAGGATCCATCCATCCCCTTCTCCACTGTCCATTGAGCGAAGGAAACTCCTTGACATGTTTTGTCTTAATATTTTTAAAAGGTCACACAAGATTCCAACTTAAAAAGCTTTCCTTCTGAATATGGCACAATTCTAGTTCTATCATGACGATCCAGTAAATTGCTGCCCTTCGAGTTTTGCTCTAGTGTTCAGTAGCAAAAAGAAAAAAAAAACAGAAATATATTTTCTCTCTTCATAGTGGAGGGAGCTGGCAAACACAGGTGCATTTATAATATAAGAAAGAGGATAGCCTTATTTACTTAAAACAAGGGAATTATAAATTCAGGGGAAACCCAGCTGTGTCTACACACAATCTTACCAACTTTAAATACTCCAAAAAAAGCCAAGAGGAAAAAAAAATGGATTCAGTCAACCTCGTGTCTTGATTTTGCTTTTACTGTGTTCCTTTCATGATTAACCCAGCTGCATTGTGCATTTTTTTTTCAAGCCAATCATATTGGTACTGTGGAAGCACAGTCTTCAAGAAAAATATGACTACATTTTAAAAATCCCACTATGAGGGGTTTCTGAGAAATAACAGTTACCCTACTTGCTGACACCAAAGATAACTCCATACCAGCGTTAAATTTGCACCCATTACACAATGTCAGGGCCCAGAGATGTATTTTCTCATAAACAGAGGCACAAGGCCGAGCCTGAAAAGCAATTTTTACTCCAAACTTTTGCATCTTAGAAATAGTAGCAGATAGACCCCACTTTCCATAAGCAATACCTTCTCACACCCTAGAGGAGCAAACCTTTCTTTGCTTTGGAACCAGCATTCAGAGAACACGCTTCTGTCCTTGTTTATGTAGCCCTAACTGATGGCTCCCGCCATGACCTGCAGAGCAGATCACATGTCAGTTGTCATTTCTCAGTCCTTTCGAACCATTCACTCCAAAAGTTTATTTCTCAACACTATGCATATCACAAAGTCAGGCTTCAAATACTTTTCTTTTTTTCTCTTTTTATTTTTTATTATTTTCATTTTACTTTTACTTATTTATGTCTTTTTTTTTTTTTTTTTTGTAAAGTGGTTTTGGACATAAGTCATTCAGGTCCTCAAATAACTGGAAGCTTTAGCCAAAAGCCATCCAGAATGATGTTTGGAGTCTAGAGATTGTAAAACTCAGATTTCAGTAACTGTCCAGATAGAGGAATTCTGGGTGCTGGGGACTAAGTACTCCTGTCCCTGGGCATCATGGGAATTGATTTCAAAGACCAAAGAAAATGTATGGGGAGATCCACAAGTTCTGACAGAACTTGACACTCACCATGCCCCTCAGTCCCTCAGAAAGACATAATTATTTTTCCAGAACAACATAAAAGTGCTCACTATATTTGGACCCGCCCCACTCCCATTGCTACCCCAGGTGAAGAACCCGTCTTTGCAGGTTAAATGCAACTTTGCTAAACCAAAGAGTCTAAGGACATTTTCCCTATGGTCCGTCCTCCCTCCTTTGTACATACAGGATGAAACTATGCATTCAGCAAACAAAGAGAAAGCACTTCTTTTTCTATCTAGTTGTTTAGGGTGCATTCAAATACCAGAGGCTGTTTGGGGGTGCACTTGGCCTTCTGGGTTAAAACTGTGGTGTGGGTTTGTTTTACAGTGCATTTGGTAACTATTTCCCAAATAGTGTGGACAAAGAAGCAGAAGGTAAGAAACAGCTACTTCCATGTGTTAAAAAAAAAAAAAAAAAAAGAAAAAAAGAAAAAAAAAAAAAGAAAAAAAAAAGAAAAAGAAAAAAAAGAAAAAAGAAAAAAAGAAAAAAAGTGTAAAGATCTACTATTTATAGTGTGAACCAAAGACGCTACCTCACTCAATTTCCATTGGTGATTTTAATCACATTGATATACCAAAGAATACCAAAGATATTTTCTTGCACGGCCTGGTCTGCAGAGGGAACTCCACCCACCCTTTCCCTTCCCCACCTTCTCCCTCATCACTCAGTGTGTAAAGTTGTCTTCATTCTTAATAACAATACGATACAGATAACAACAACGTTAGGAACGCCTCTTCTTATTACTGCTACTTCTTGTAAATCTCTAGGCAAACACGTTGCAAAGTTTGTAAACTCCTAGGACGAGTGCCTTGCTTGAACCAAAGTGTTAAACCGCTGTTAACCTCTCTCACCTTATACTCTTTGAATACCTCAGCCTCTTAGAAAGGCCACTAATGAAAAAAAAAAAAAAAAAAAAGAAATAATTACCGTGGTGCTTTTTTTGTGCAACCATGCAATGAAACTTTCTTTGATACCAAAGGATGACTTCCCCCACCCCCAATTCTTGCTGATAAACCAAAGCTCCTCCTCTAATTCTGTCCTGAGACCCTCCCTGTCCCTTTATGGAGTCCCTTCCCCAGGCAGGCCGTGTATCACTTTTACCAATTCCTCCAAATACCTCATAGTAATAAAGTTTTAGGGTTATGTTGTATAGAGAGTCTATGTGATAAGGCAGAACTTACTAGTTTGTTAATTGTTAAGGTTACTTTAAAGAAAACAAAAACCTTTATAATTCCTATTTATTTTGTAGCTGTGTGTTCGGGTGTTCCCTTCCTTCCCCCTTTGGTTTGGGGTTTGTTTTCTTGGCTGAACTCCTCAGTTGCTCAAGGAAGAGTTAATTTTTGAGAATGTTAAGGGTTGTGTAAAAATGCAAGAATGGAGTAAGAAATGATTTTCATTTTGATGGTTACTTATGTAAGTTTTGTGTTTTGTAGAAAATTTGTTTCTACAGGGTAAAAAAATTATATATATATATATATATAATCTTTTGTGAAACTGGTTCCTATTTTTCTCTATAATGTGCTGTGATTTGTTTTAATTTAATTACATTTTATATGAACTTATTTAATCACCTTGTTAATTTATGACTGTGTAGTTTCTACAGTGTATATAGTACAATTGAAATGGCCAAAACTTTATGTTACTATCTCTTTTGTTCTTGATGTTAAGCTGAAGGCAAGAGTGTTGCCTTCAGGGTGTCGTCTTTAGTTTGTTCTGAGTGGGCACATCTGCACGTGCTCCGAACACTGCCAGCTCCCCCTCAAAAACTTGTACATGCCAAATGAGTGTACCAAGACAGGAAGACGGAAAGCATTACCTGCGGTTTTCCTCTCATTTATTAGTATGTGTTTTTTGTTTTTGTTTTTGTTTTTAGGGAAAAAAAAAAATCACTTTGTAGGTAAGACCTGCAATTTCAAAGAGTTTAAGAGCCTTCCCAGTGTCTCACAGCGCCTGGGTTTCTGAGATACATTGTTCCACCCCTGCTTTTATTTATCTGTTTTTAACTATCCAAGCATGGGTATAAGTCAAAGTATAAAAACCCAAAGGGACAAGCTAACTTGAATCTGGAAACACTTCTCAACTGACCTTGTTTCTGCACTTCCAGGTGGAAGTCAACCTATCCACCAAGCTGTTTTTGAGAGAAAGACAGGGCTGGGAGCTCTGGCCACTCCCCAGCAGCCCAGGCAAGAAGCAAAAGAAATTCACTTAGCTCGATGATCACCCTAATTTAGGAACTATGATGAAGAACCCCATACCCCATGGCTGCCCCATCCTTGCCTTACCCAAAAGGGAAGGACTCTAATGGTCTTGGGGAGGAATAGTGTATCCCAGAGCTATTTGAATGTGTGTCTTCTCCCCTCCACCTCCCAGAGATGAGCCTTGGCCAGGCCCCTTAGCCAAGGCAGGTCTGGTTCTTGATCAGCACACACAAGACCCTCAAGGACCAAGACCACCTTCACCAGAGCCACCTCTCGGCTTTACTGACCTAAGCTGCATAGACCCGTTGATGTGCACGTCGTTCTTCTCAACACAGGCATTTGGCCTTCTTTTCTTTTGCAGGCATGTTTGGGGTGGGGAAGGAGAAGGGAGGGTATAGGTTTGGGGTCAACAGGATTGATTTTATACTGATTATATATGTGAATAGGGTAATAAGTCTGCCCTGAGCTGAGTCAGGGAGCTGAGGAAAGGCTTAGAGAGGCAGGAGTTAGGATTGGCAATGAAACTCAAAGCAGAATTCTTTACAAGGTCACATTTTCTACTTCTATGTTAGTGTTGAAAGGTTTTTTTGTTTTGTTTTGTAGTAGTAGTATGTTCTGCATTTATTGCATAATCATTGTGGGCTCATTTTAGATTTGCCATCTGAACCAACTGACAGTTTTAAAAAGTAATAATAAACTTTAAAACACCACCTTCCACTTGTTTGGCTAGTCGTTCGTCCTATCTCCCCCTCCTCTTTTGTTGTCCAGTCAGAACGAACCCACCTGTCACTCACTGAGACTCATCCCCGTCCCTTCCCTCCCCCTTTTCTATTTTCAGCACACTTTTGACCTCAGCTATTGTAAGAGTGTGACTCAGTTTCCCTGTTCAAGTTAGCTTGATGGTTTATTATATAAGGAGGGTGCCTAAGACAATCATCAGGTAAAAAATTAAAGAAAAGATCAGTAGAATAGAAAATCTTCCAAGGGCAGGGGGAGTTCTTCCATAGCAAAGAATAAAGAAGTCAAAAGAAAAGGTAAATACATGATTAATTAACTACACACCTAACCATGAGGGGCTTAGATTTCTGATAAGAGACAAATGTTATCATCCTTCTCTTTGTCAATTAGAAAATGGTGGTAGTTTCTACATTGCATCAACACTTCAGATGAAATTATTATTGTACCCAGTTATAGTTGTTTGCTAGGTACCTCGTCTGTCTTTCTCTGTTTGTTGATGCTTCTTCTGTATTTTTTGTGAGTAGCGACAAAATGTGTCGTGTGTTAGGCATTCTTTCTTTCCTTTTATTTTTTATTTTTTATTTTTTGAGCTTCGATACTGTTCTCACTTTATGCCGTGCAATATCATCTGCTGTGTTTGCTAAAGAAAAAGAAAAAGAAAAAAAAAAAAGCAAGTGGTGATGTCATCACGCTCCCAGTGTTACAATGTTTCTGCATTTGTGTAGTCACCGAAATGTAGTGAATAAAATGTTGGATTTTCCAGCACTTTAAATTTAGACACTCCTTGCCTTCTTTCGTTTTATTCCACTTGCAGTGCTAAGTGAGCCGTCTCTGGATTTTCCCTGGAGGAAGGGCGAAGGTGAGAGGACAGCGTGCCTAAGAACCCAAGCCAGAGCTGCGCTTAAAGAAAGATTGAGAAAACAGAATTTTAAATGTGTTTTTATTAATAACTCACTGCATCCAGTTTGTGCTGGCCATACACTCACTGGTGTGGGGCCTTTCATTGGAACATGGCCAACCTGCCTAGGGCCAAACCCTTGAAGAAACCCGCTCTTCCTCCTCTAGCAGCCCTCTGTTGTCCAGAGTTCTTCAGCTAGGGGTGGGGCTTGTGAGCCCCTCCCCTGTCCATGCCAGAATGTTGATTGGCTTGATCTTGTACAGGTCTTAGGCAACCACAGCTGCTATGTGTTTGAGTGCAGTGTTTCAGTCACTTCGGGAAGGCATCGCTCACCCACAGTCCTTCATCAACCCCTGGCTCTTACTATGTTTCTGCACCTTCTTCCTCCATAGTCCAGGAGTCCTAGGGGAAGTTGTGGGAATAAACACAATCTTTTAAAAACAGATGCTGCCGGGCGTTGGTGGCACATGCCTTTAATCCCAGCACTTGGGAGGCAGAGGCAGGTGGATTTCTGAGTTCGAGGCCAGCCTGGTCTACAGAGTGAGTTCCAGGACAGCCAGGGCTACACAGAGAAACCCTATCTCGAAAAAAACAAAAACAAAAACAAAAAACAGATGCTGCTTGTGGAGCAAGAAGAAATCTTCGCCCCACTCCCACCCCCAGACGTGTGACCAGGGTGGCATCAAAGTCACAGACATCTGTCTACTCCCGCTCCCCTAGGGCAGGGATTAAAGGAGTCTGCCTCCACTGCCTGCTTGGCAGGAGGATGTCTTTTTAAACAGAAGCAGGGCCTTCTGTTTCTACAGCCAGATGGGCTTGCAAAAGAAGTAAAAATGATTAAAGAGAGGTTGGCATTTAACGGTCCCCCAGTTCTCTACAATAAGAATATACCAAATGATTATATACGTGGGTGTCTCTGGGGCTACTAGATGGCTGGAGAATTCGAGTCCTAATTTTATTTTTATTTTGAGACAAGGAATTGCTTGGGCAAATGACTTCCCCCAATCTCAGTTTCTTCTCCGTAAACTGGGCCTGCCTGCATCACTGGGTTATTATGGAGATTAGGAGTAAGACATAGAATAGTTGTCCTCAGCCTTCCAAAAGCTGCTACCTCATGTTGAGATGACCCTCCAACCATAACATTATTTTTGATGCTACTTCATAACTACAATTTTGCTACTGTTTTGAATTGTAATGTAAGGATCCGACATGCAGGGTGTTGGATATGTGACCCCCAACGGGGTTGAAACCCATATGTTGAGAACCACTGAAGCAGAGTTTGGCTCAGCCTCTGTCTGTCCTAGGTGACTCTTAGCTTACCTGTTAAAGGCAGGTTCGCTTTGTCTTTTCTTTCGCCTTCAAACCCTGGCATAGCCACAATGAAAACAACTGTCTTAGGGTTTGATTGCTGTGAAGAAACCCATGACCATGGCAACTCTCCTAAAGAAAAACATTTCATTGAGGCTGGCTTATAGTTCAGAGGTTTAGTCCGTTATCATCATGGTGGGAAGCATGGCAGCAGGCAGGCAGCCGTGGTGCTGGAGGAGCTGAGAGTTCTACATCTTGATCCACAGGCAGCAGAAGGAGACTGTATTTTGCAGGCAGCCAGGAAACTGTGTTTCATACTGGGTATAGCTTGAGCATATATATGAGACCTCGAAGCTCACCTATACAGTGACACACTTCCTCCAACAAGGCCACACCTCCTAATGGTGCCTCTCCCCAAGGGCCAAGCATTCGAATGCATGATTCTATGGGAGCCATTCCTATTCAAACCCCCACAACTGATTCTCAAGTCAGGGCTATCTTTTAAAAAAAAATTTTATTACATTTTTATTAATGTACTTTGTGTGTGCTTGTGTGTGTATGCACACACATACTATACAGCATATGACTAGAGATCAGAGGACAATGGTAGGTGGGGGTGGGAATCAGTTCTTTCCTTCCGCAGTGTGGGTCCCAACCATGGAACTCAAAAGTCATTAGGCTTGGCAGCAGTTGCCTTTACCCTCTGAGTCATCTCTTGGGCCCAAGTTTTTCATATTTTACATATTTCAAATATAAGAACCGAATTGCTTTCTTGACACATTTCCTTCAGTAGCATCCTTCATTGCATGATATTTACCAAGGTAGTGGGGAAGCTCCAGGGTAAAGCAGTGCAGAAGTCCCTCCATTCACCCAGCAGACTGGGCCTGTAGAGGTTCCCAGCTCAAAAACTAAGCACTAAAATATCATTTGCATTGCTACTTCATAACTATCATTTTGCTAACTCTATGAATCATCACGTAAATATCTGATATGCAGGATATCTGATATGCAACCCCCTCTAACTGGTTGAGACCCGAGGTTTCTCAAACTGCTGTCCTAGAATGTTGAAGGAGGATGGTTATGAAGTTGAGGTCAGCTTAGGTTACAGAGGAGTCTTGTTTCAAAACAACAACTAACATTAGGTTATATAACATATACATATATATATATATATATATATACACACACTTACACACACACATATATACATACATGTATATGTATATATACAAGATTATATATAAAACATATACACACAATATTATGTATATATGGTTTATATTATGTATATTATGCATATGTATATATATATAATATCTTGGTAATAAACTGGCAGAAAAGCCCTTGACTGTCTAATGCATTTAGGATAGAGTTCGTGCTCCTTATATTCATATTGATTGCCACACTAATCACTGTATTATCTGAACCCTATATCAAGTACATCAAGATGATCACAAGGGGCACTATAAGAACTGTCCTGAGCTGGGCGGTGGTGGCGCACGCCTTTAATCCCAGCACTTGGGAGGCAGAGGCAGGAGGATTTCTGAGTTCAAGGCCAGCCTGGTCTACAGAGTGAGTTCCAGGACAGCCAGGGCTACACAGAGAAACCCTGTCTCGAAAAACCAAAGAGAGAGAGAGAGAGAGAGAGAGAGAGAGAGAGAGAGAGAGAGAGAAGAGAAGAGAAGAGAAAGAAAGAAAGAAAGAAAGAAAGAAAGAAAGAAAGAAAAGAAAAGATAGAGAAAAAGAAAAGAACTGTCCTGTTCCTGGGCCACTCCCAGGTTTGTTTTCTCTGCTCTCTCTGTCTCAGCCTTTGAAGGCTTCTGCCTTGAATACTAACCCACCCTCCAGTTGTCACCCCCTGCAAAACTGCCAGCTGCCAATGCCCCACCCTCGTTCCCAGTTCCCTCTCTGTGACTGTCCAGCACAGCATCCCATCCTTCTCCTCTCAATATCGGCTTCTGTCTGACCCCTTATATATAACACATGCATGTAAGCACACAGAGATATACAGGGACATTCTCTTCCTTCCACACACCACAGTGCCCTTTAGTGGGTCAGCACACTGTCTGTGTTGCCCAGAGACATCCAGTGAGGTCACTCTTCACCAGAGACCTGTCATCACTTCTGCTTTGCTGCGTCTTAGACCTGATACTTACAGTAAGGCTCCTTCTAGAAGATACGGACCAGAAGACATGCTCAGTTTGCTCTCTCCAGAGCTCACTGAGTACAGAGAACCATGATAGGGTATATGGATCTCTTCCCCAGCACACTTCTGGGTAGCACAGTCACATAAAGACACTTGTGTTCTGTCCCAGCAGACAGACTCCAAATGAGGAAGGTAGCCATGAACAAGTAGCAGAATTTTAGAAGAACCTCTGTTCTCTGGAGCTAGACTCTGCTAACCTGTGGCTTGAAAGGGGCTCTGGGCATACCAGAGAAAGGAGAGATTCTCTCCAAAGTCTGTCTCCCACAAAACCAATAAGGACACTGGCGGAAACAACTTAGTCAGCCATAGGAATTAGTCATGGGTTTGCCACGATCTGAGTAGTGGATATTTAAGAAAACCAGAGAGCTGGGGAGACACCCAGTCAGCAAAGCCCTTGTCTTACAAGAACCCCAGAGATCTCTATTCACAGGACTTATATTTATTTGGCCCAACTTGGAGCTTGTCCTGATGTCCTGGGAGCTTTGTCAAGAACAGTGAAAAGTAAGAGTTTAACATCACAGCTGCTAGAGGCACCGGCCACACTGAGAACCCATAAAGCTGAGCTTAAAAATGAAAAGGAGCCGGGCAGTGGTGGTGCACGCCTTTAATCCCAGCACTTGGGAGGCAGAGGCAGGCGGATTTCTGAGTTCAAGGCCAGCCTGGTCTACAGACTGAGTTCCAGGACAGCCAGGGCTATACAGAGAAACCCTGTCTCAAAAAAACAAAAAAAGAAAAAAAGAAAAGGAAAAGGCAGAAATGGCATTCATAACATGCTTTGGAAACTTCCAGGACACTGCTGGGAATCTGGACAGTCACATACATCTATGCGGAACACTTACTGGTGTCCACAGATTACAAACAATAATCACATTGACAAAACACGGGCTCCTAGCTGAGTGCTCAGCTGAGTAACTGGGAGCTGAGCTAGGAGAGTTCAGCTTTAACAAAAATCAAACACCTGCCTACCAGGGACTGTTAGTTAAAGTGGAAACTTCTAGTTTCTTCGGGAAGTTAGTTATGTCAGATGATGGTTTGCTGGGGCACACAGGGGAAAGAATAGCTTGCTAAAGCAATCACGTGAAAGGATGTTTTCCTGAAGCAGACACGGGTGAAAGGATGTTTTGATAAAGCAAACACGTGAAAGGACCCGTGATGAAGGAGTATAAATATGAACCCCCCCGCCCCAGACAGTGGGAGACGAGCACTGAGCATCGGTTCGGTTTGCTCCGTCTCACTCTTTCTTTGGTACCGATACACATATATTGGTTCACCTTACATTGAGTTGTTGAGCTCAACTCGTGATAAGGACACCATTGAGAGAAACTTGCCAAAGAACTGCCCACGAGGTTCCTGAGACAGCTTGCAGTCTCTGGGGCCTTGCCTCAGGCCTTGCCTGGTTAAAAAGCCTTGCGGTTCCTTCAGGATTGAACTACAGCAGCTAGTCCATGCGGGATGTCTGCTTGCCGAAAGGACTGGACTGTGGCTGCCAGTTCATGTGTGGTATCTGCCTACCTAGAGGACGGGGCTGAAGTTGCTGAATCACATTTGGTATTTGCTGCGGGACTGAACTGCTGAGAAAAAAAGATGGAGCTCTTCCCCAAAGAACTATTGCTGAATAGGTCCACTTCCTCCATACCCTACTAATTTTTCTCATCCACTACTTCTACTGGGTGGTGAGCTAGAGGAGAGGTTGAACCCTTGTTAAAAGTAGGTGGCACCGGACAGTGGTGGCACACACCTTTAATCCCAGCACTTGGGAGGCAGAGGCAGGCGGATTTCTGAGTTCGAGGCCAGCCTGGTCTACAAAGTGAGTTCCAGGACAGCCACGGATACACGGAGAAACCCTGTCTCGGAAAAAAAAAAGTAGGTTGCAAAAAAATGTATGCCTGCAGTTAATACTTGTAACTTGTAAACTTGATTTAAACTTGATTGTAAACAGAACCTAGGATACCAGTCCCTGGGCACATCTGTGCCCACCCATGCCAAATATGAGTGGTACCAGTTACTGGAGTAGTGCCTGGGATGGTTCAGGTTTGGTATGTTGCTATGTGTTGTAATGCTAAATACTGGCCCTGGTGGCCCCCAGGGATGAGGAGATTCTCACATAAAATCAAGTGATGCTATGTAATCTTGCTGCCAAGTTATGCCCGATTGACGAATAAAGATGCCTACAGCTTAGAGCTGGGCAGAAGAGAGATGGGTAAAGTTTTGTTTCCCTGGCTGGGGGTCTGAGGAGACGTCGAGGAGGAGGAAGAAAGAAGGTGGGGAGAGGAGAAAACTCCATGGGGTAGCAGAGCCATAAAAACATGAAGCCTGGCCAATTGAAATTAAGAACTGCCCAGATGAAACATGGAACATACAATATATATAGAAACCAACTCAGAAATACAAATATTAGCCAATAGGTGACCAGACAACCTGGGTAGATATTTCTCAAAATAAGGCACACAATGGCCAACAAACACATAAAATATGCTTAACATACTAAGTCACTAAGGAAATGAAGATCAGAACCATAGTGAAACATCACTTTCTGGCAGTTAGGATAGCATTTTCTTTTTCAACCCAAGCCTTGGGGCATATGCCTGTCATATAGCCCTGGGAGAGCAGAGGAGGGTGGATCACCGCAATGTTGAAGCCAGCTTAGTCTGCATAGCAAGTTCCAGACAGGCCAGAGTTACTCAGCAAGACCCTGTTTTAAAAATGAATAAACAAAATAAATAAATGAATGAATGAATGAATGAATGAATGAATAAATAAATAAATAAATAAATAAAGCCTTAACTAACCCTGGAGACTCCCTAGATAAGTTTTATTATGTTGTTGACAGGAGCCTAAAAAGGTTCAGGAACCTTGGAGACCAACCTGACGGTTTCTCATAAAGTTCTCCATACACTTTCCATTTGCACTCTTAACTAAAAGAACAAAAAAGGCCAGGTCACAATGAAGTATGCACACAAATGTTTGTCATTATAAAATCGGTTATAAAAATCAATAAGAGGAAGTAAGCCCAAGATAGCCATGGGTGAAAATTGGAAACATAGTTAAAACATTATGAGTTCTATGATGTGTGTGTATGCGTGCGTACGTATGCTTGGCTTTGTAACTCAAGTGGGTAGTCTCCAGCTTAAACTTTGTAAAAGATCATGTGTCCAGGGTCAAAAGGCTAGACAGCCTTGGGCCCTTCCTTAATCTTTCCCAGAACAATGCGTCTTAGTTATATCGACTTTGGCCACTAGATGGCAGCACTTGACCACCTGCTTGTCAACAAAACTCTGAAGAACCAGAGATCAAAAAGAGGAAGGGCTTTAAAATGATGAGATAACTTCTGCTCACATTAGAGCAAGTGACATCACTGTGTGATGTATAATAATTACAAGGAGATGCAGTTTTTATGGACATTTAAGTGACAAGGTACAAAAGAATGAGGCAATAAACAGTGATGTAGAGTCCCGAGGCTAAATTATCCACCGCACCCACCACACCCTTCCTCCTCTGGCAGCCTACACTGTCCAGAGGAGCCTAAGGCAGGGCTTGTCTGGCTCACGGAGGACTCCCCAGGTGCTCAAGGTCACACTTCTGAAAAGCAAAAGGTACTCCCAAATGTTTTAGTCCAATAAACTATATACCATAGCATTTCTCTCATTTTTTTCTCAAGTCATTTTTAAAAACAAAATTATAAACAAATTTATGTAAGTTTATATTTGTATTATAGATAAATGCCCTACCTGTACCCTGTACACACATACACACACACACACACACACACACACACACACACACACGTTTTCTCCCCTATAATTGCACACCTGGGATGGGTTCCTTCAATTTTCTCACAAACCTCAAATCTGCTTACTTCAGCATGAAGTTGGTTCAAGTCAGCACCCTGCCCTGGTGAGCTCAGCTCTTTGTTAGTTGCAGAGCCCTGGGAAGCCAAATGGTTTGTTTAAAACACCAAGGCTATCTGGGTGTGAGAGTACACACTTGTATCCTAAGACTGAAGAGTGAGGCAGGAGGGGTGGCTGTGAGTTCAAGGCTAGGCTGGGATGCATGGCAAAACACTGCCTTACTGCCCCACCACACACACCAAAAGCAAGCAAGCTACCAAGTGTCAAGTGAAGGACTTAACCTTAATCTAGCTAGGACCTTGGATAAGCACATTTTGCTCACAAAGGAAGGGCCCCTATAACTACTAAGGAAGGGCTCAGGGGCTGTTAGGACCCAAGCTTCCCAACACGGAGCACTAAGGAGTCCTTGTCAAGCTGGGTTGTGTCAGCTGGGCTGAACTCCTAGGAGGACTAAAGCTGTAGGTGTGCTTGTCATTCCTATTGGTGTGGTTTATGGTGCTCAAAGTGGAACCTAGGGC
>JADRCD010232147.1:0-45652 GCA_019843815.1 Montemys delectorum
AGATACACACACATACACAGAGAAGCTCCCAAAGTCCTTTATATCATCACCTTTAGGACACTTGAGTGTGACTCTTCTTTGAGAAGCTTCCCTCCCCCAATGCTCTTGGGGGTGTCATAGTCTTTCCCTGAGTGACCTTTTATTTTTAATAAACTCCAGCTCCACTTCATACTAGATTGTCCTGAAATGCTTTTCTGAGTTGAAGCCAAGGGTCTGGTTTTATCTAACTTGAGATTGAGGGAACTTCTTGGATGTCAACAGTGATTGTGGGGGGTTGTTCCTCTATCCCACAACAGCTGACAACTCTAAAGGAGGAGAGGTTGACCTCAGCCCAAAGTTTCAAACCAGTTCCATCCATGATGGCGGAGAAATCACAGTGGAGCAGAGCATTCATGGCTATCATCACAGTAGGCCAGGAAGCACTGAGGGAGACAGGAAGTTGGACTAAGGAAAATCTTCAAAGGCTACCATTAGTGATAGACTTTGACCAGGCTGGCCCCATCTCCTAACAGTTCGACAGCCTATATGGTTTCTCTAGCTATGGAACAGCTTTCAAAACACCAAGCTGTGAGAGACCCTTCAGATTCAATTTGTAATGGGAGGTCCAGGACAAAGCTTTCGAATCTGCTTTTTTACCAGGTGATCTGCCACCACTCGTCAGCAGACCTCACTTGGGAAACCACAAGGCCAAGAATATTGCATATTTGTGCCAAGAGACCCTGATAGAGATGTTTACTGCAGGGTGGCTTAATAGCATACAGTCACAAAAGAGAACCCCACTGTGGGAAGAACAGATAAACATGTGGTGGGGGTAGTCATATGCCACAGCCGTGCACCACACACAGCGGGCCCATGATAAATGGCTGAGGCTGAGTTAGTTATCATTGTGGACGCAGCTCAAAGCCAACTCGGAGGAGAAAGAGCAAGCTGTGTGGTGAGTCATGTAGAAGACACCATCTGTATCAAGTTCAACAGCAGAACCATGATTTGTAGCATTGCCTGTACATGAGGTATCTGAGGAATGAGACATATAAGGGGTGCATGCACGCTTAATTTGGGATGGGGGCACCTCTGGGGCAGAGGTGGGGAGAAGCTGGGAGAGAAAAGAGACATCACTCATATTTATCGTATTTAATTTGAAGCAAATGTGGACATGGAGAGATCAGGTTAAAGTGGCTGATGAGGGTGGTGGGTGGGAAGATGGCTCAGTCAGTGAAGAGCCTGCCATGAAGGCAGGAGGAACCACGTCCTGACTTGCAGCAGTCAGTGTAGCGTGTGGTTGTAATCCCAATGCCAGGGAGGTAGAGACACGGGCTTGCCAGCCAGGCGGTCTAGCCAAATCGGAGAGCTCTGGAACCACCAAGGGACTCTGATAACAAACAAACAAGGAGAGAGTGGCTGAGGAAGACAATCAGTGTTGACCTCTGGGTTCCACATGCTTCCACACACAGGTGCATGGAACACAAGCACACATATAAACACCAGAATGTTTATTATATTCACTTAAAATTTTTAGTATAGATTTGAAACAGTTTGCGATACAATCCATTTAAAGAAAAAAGAATTTAGCTTCTCTGGTGCACAGGTGTAGGGGAGTACTACAGTTTTAAAAAAATATGATTGTTGCCAGGCAGTGATGGCGCACGCCTTTAATCCCAGCACTTGGGAGGCAGAGGAAGGCGCATTTCTGAGTTTGAGGCCAGCCTGGTCTACAGAGTGAGTTCCAGGACAGCCAGGCCTATACAGAGAAATCTTGTCTCGAAAAACAAAACAAACAAACAAACAAACAAAACAAAAACAAAAACAAAACAAAACAAAGATTGTTTTGTGTGTAGGACTGTTTTGCCTGTATGTATGTCCGTGCACTGTGCATCACTAGTGTCCACTGAGGTCAGAAGAAGGCATTGAGTTCCCTGGGACTACAGTTAACAGATATTTGTGAGCCTGCCACGTGGGTGCTGGGAAGTGAACCAGGGTCCCCTAAAACAGTAGCCAATGATCTTCACCACCGAGCGATCGCTCTAGTTTCTTAGGGATATCTTCATTCTCCCTCCAGATCCCCTTGCCAACCCCATCCTGCCCTCACGGTTAGGTAATAGGTGGGGAGGGAAACACATTCTGGAGGAGGGCTTTGGGAGCAGGGGAGACCCAGTCTTGGGCCCTGGCTACTCACCTCCCTCATTCATTCCCCTTGTCCTCCTCAGAAGGGACCACTGAGTTTAACAGATTTGTCTGGGAAAGGTTCCCTTGCACTGCTAAGTGGTCATGTGTCTAACTCTGGTCAGACTTGAGATGGGCATGTCATGGGCCATGGCCAAGAAGGGCCCACACTACTCCCCTCCCTTGGTCTTCCTCTGTTAGAGTTGCAGTTTCAATGGGGGGAGTCTTGGTGGATCCCTGGGGCAGAGGAATCCTGAGAAAGGCACCAATACATTTACCACATGAACCCAGGGCTTTAATGGGAGATGGAGAAAATCTCACACACCTTGTTAGGTCATTGTCTTTGCCAATGTGATGCTGGACGGACCAGCATAGCAGTATTGTTGGCAATGAGGGTGCTCGCTCTGTGCTATATGCACCACGGAAGCCTGTGGAACTGAGCTGACACACCCCAGTGACGAAGGGCAAGGGGCCCTTAACTGACGCAAATGTGTTGCCTTGGAAACCTAGACACATTGCAAGGTACATCTTGTCATCGGAGGAATTTGTGGGCTGAGATACCCTGCTATGAGGGTGTTGCCGTTTCCCAGCTTAGGAAACGCAGGCTTCAGAGGAATTGCTCAGGGTAATACAGAATCAGAAGTCAGAGATCTCCCGCTATTGTCCCCTCCTCACCCCCAACCCAGAGTGCCAGTGCAGGGCTTGTCCATGACCAGCAGCAGGAGAAGCAGCCATGGCCTGGCTTCCATGGGATTCAATAGAGCAGGAGTGGCAGGCACCACAAAAATAACGTCTGAGAAGACAAAAGTACCCAGAGATCTGCGCAGGGCAAAGCTGTTCCCAGTGCCAGAAGAACTTACAAGTCTCCCCACATGACACTTGCAGTTTCATTGGAGACCCTGAGACTACAAAGGGCAGGGACTTCCTCAAGGGAAAAACAAAGTCTCAAACCTAAGGAAATCCCTACTAGAGTCACAGCACCCTGTGGAAGACACTGAGTGAACATGCTGAAGGCAAAAGAACCCCATAGGAACCTTCCCCTGGGGTGTGTGAGTGTGTGTGTGTGTGTGTGTGTGTGTGTGTGTGTGTGTGCATGCATGTGTGAGAGAGTGTGTGTGAGAGAGGTTTCTGACAGCATCCTTGACCCAGCAATCGGCTAGAGTGCCCTCTAGTGTTTCTAGGCTGTAATGGCATCTTTTGAATTTTCATAGTTAAGACTTTATCACATCTTTATCATTAGACAGAACAATGGTGTCCCCTCAAGGTCATGGGTGTAGGAACACCTTATGAATGAAAAGTCATGACTACTGGAGTTTGGACAGTGCTGCTCCAGAATGTTCTTAAACTAGACTGTATCCAAGTCCCAGTGAGGCTCAGGAAGTGGTTAGCTTGGGTTCAAGTCTGAAATGAGCACACTGGGCATTTCACATCTCACCGTGTCTTTCTTGTTACAGTGTCCTTTCCCTGAGCAAAGGAGCTGGCCCCCAGGCACATGCTGCTGGTCCTGACTCGGATCTGGCTCACCCGGGCCAGTTAGACATACCTTCGGAAGGTGACTTTGGATGAGCGCTGATGGTCGGGACTGTGTTCAGTAGCTAAGGACAGTGGCAGGTGGGGTGGTGCATGGGTCTACTCCAAGGGAAAGTGGCTGCTGGTGGGCCCTGGCATCTTTTCTAGCAAAGGCTAGCCCTCAACTCACCTGACTTTTGAGGCACATGTGGAGCCATCTACACTTTGGCTTGAGCAGAGAGACCCACCATGTGCCCTTGACCTTAGTGACCACTGGTCCAGATCCAGGCCTGTGTACCAGCAGAAACTACCTTGGGGTTTTCCTTTCCCTTAACTCAATAGGGGTATGTGTTGTTTTGTGTGTGTTGTGAATGTTGTATTTTGTATGTTGTGTCTGAGTGTCTGTCTTGTTTGTGTGGTGTAGTATGTGTGTATGCATGTACACACATGAGTGAGAGAAAAAAGCGGGGCGGGGGGAGAGGGAGGGAGAGGGAGAGAGAGAATGTTTGTGCTGTTTGTGTGGTGTGGTATGTGGTGTGTGTATGAGTGTGTGTGCTGTTTGTGTGGTGTGGTATGTGGTATTTGTGGATGGCGTATGTGTTTGTGTAGTGTGTGGTGTGTGTGTTTGTGTGGTCCAGTGTGTGTGATATTTCACGCATGTTTTCTTTTCTGCTCTTTGGACCTATAAAGCTGGGGATGGTGGAAGCCGGTGGGTGCTGCACAAACCAAGAACCTTCTGAGAGTGAAGAGCACACAGCGGCAGAGCCAGGAGCTATATCTGAGTTCGAAAGCAAGCCTCCATTCCACCTGGCCTGCCCCAGAGGCCCTGGGCACTCTTCTCATTCCTCAAGGCATTTTGAGTTAGCTTTTCTGTCACTTGCAACCAAATGATTTCTGACTAATACAGAAGCAGAGGAAGAAAGAGAAATAAACAAATGAGATGCAGAGAGAGAAGCATCAGCCAGGAACCTCACGAGCTCCAAAAGGCAGCAGGAGTTCTAAGGGCCGCCCAGGCCCTCCCAGGGCTTGGCTTCCTTACGGCTCTGAAGAAAGGCACTTTTCCACTTGAGCTAATGCTTCTCTGTCAGCCTGTAATCAGAAAAGACCTAGCTTAATAGATAGGAAAAAGACTGGTGAGTAGCTATGCTTCGGCAAGACCGAGGGGCCTGCAGCACCACCCCCTCCACTGCCCTCCATGGCACTCCGAGGAAACCCTGGGTCCTTCTTCATGTCAGGTGGATCTTGGCCTGAACCCCTACCCTATCCTGGATCAGACACAAGCTTATAAATAAGCACATTTGGGCTCTAATTGCAACCTCATGAGCTTTCTTGGAGCATCAGAGTCAACGCCCATGTGATTCCCCTGAGCAATCGTCTCTCTCAATTGAGACTGGCTTTCCCCTCCCTCCCCCAGTGGAAATGCCAGTTGACCCCACAGGTATGGCTCTGCCTCATGCCAGTGGCTGAAGAGGTCTCAATGGCACCTGAGTCACTTGTCTTTCTCCCAGTACCTGGGAGACAAGTTAGCACCTGGAACATGTCTCTGGAGAGCACAATAACCACTTTACAGTTTATAAGGTGAGTCTGGCTTCTATCACTGAATGCACTGAGAAACCCAGTGCTGAGCCATCCAGACACTCACTCAATGAACAGCTGCTGAACCCTCTGAGATGTTTTTTTTTGAGGGGGGGTGAGGGAGTCAATGGATACATGCTTTGGGGGTGGCAGAGTGTGCACCTGGGCAATGCCTGTTACCACCAAGAGTCCCACCCTTTTCTAGGTTGAAAATGGCATGATGGCACTGATCTTGCAGGGCTGCCGAGATGGAGGGAGACAGTGTGTGCTGTGAGCCCAGAGCCCAGCACCCAGCCAGCATCTGAGAACGTCAGCCATGGTTACCAGGTTGAAGAGGATGCTGTCATTTCTGTCTCCCAAGCTCTCAAGTATCTACAGATGTGTGCAGGTGACCAGGAGGACATCCCGGTTCCTCTGCTCGGTGAACGGCCTTCGACAAGCCCCTTCTCACTGATGCCTTGCTTTCTCCACTTGGAGACCTGAAGTAGCAACTCCCAGCCCCTAAACCTTAAAGGGGGCATATCAGCAAACCAGCAGACCACTCCACACATAGCTCATCCACACACAGAAGTGCCCATCCGGTCTCAACGTTGTCACAGCTCACAGTGGAACTGTGAACTACTGTGTAGCCTCTTGTCTCATGTAGGGCAGACACATGGGAAAGACTAGAAGGTAGAGATCAAGGACTGGGGACATGGCTTTCTGTCACCACTGGTCTTATCAGGTGGCTTTGGTCTTGGATGAAGGGCAGGTTTGTTCTTTCCTCTGGGGACAAGGAATGACAAAGATCCCAGGGTCAGAGTCCTCTGTGTCCCGAGACTGGGCCCTAACACCTCATCTAACAGGAACCAATGCCCCGGTTAGATTTGGTCATTTGGAAAGTGAGTGGATTTAAGGTCACCTCCATATCAGCACACAGCACAGCCATCTTTTCCCCAGGGCTCATGTGGACACCTGGGATTCCAACAGTGACAGGCTGGCTCGGATAGGTTCATCTCAGCAGCCTACAGGGTGTCTGACATTAAATGTCCTTGGTACCCAAGCCAAGTCTACAGCTCTACACTTTTTTTTTTTAAAGAGTAATTGGAACAGATGGCCAGATTTATAAAATCAAGAAATTTTACATAAAAACCTGGAATCTGAAGCTGGGCAGCGGTGGCACACGCCTTTAATCCCAGCACTTGGGAGGCAGAGGCAGGCAGATTTCTGAGTTCGAGGCCAGCCTGGTTTACAGAGTGAGTTCCAGGACAGCCAGGGCTACACAAAGAAATCCTGTCTCGAAAAAAAAAAAATCTGGAATCTGGACTTCTGGAAAGTCCCTGGCATCTGCCAGCTCACCTGCACCCAGGGTGGCTATGACTGAAGCTGCCCACAGTGATGCTCTCAGGTGCCATCTGCAGATCCTCCAATTCCTATGTCCATCCTGGTGCCAAGCATGAGAGAAGCTCCAGGTCTCCCTGGGACTGGGGGTCAGTCACACCCACTACCCGCTCAGGGACAATGGGAAGCAGAGGATCTTCCGTTGGCTTTGATTTAGGACAGGGAGTTTCTGCTCTGCTGCTCAGGCTGACCTGGAATTCTTGGGAACCCTCCTTCAGTCTTCCAAGTATGTGGACCAACAGGTGTGGGCCACCACACTGGGCCAAGCAGGAGCCACTCCCTTTGGGCAAACAGATTTTCCTGAAGGTTGGTGGGTCATCTCGAGCTGGGCCTTCTGTCGACTCTATGCTTTGGGAGGGCTGTCAGAACGTGGAACGCACATAGCTTCTGGATCCCTCCTTGTAGTCTTGAAGCTACACTTTTAAATCTACCAGTGGAGAGCAGGCCCAAGGCTGGACTCCCTAGGTTCTAATCCCGGCTCTCATCCTTCCCTCTTATCTGTGTTACCACCAGCTAGCATCCTAACCTCTCTGTGCACCAGCTTCCCATGTGTAAAGCAGGAATCCTGTGAGTTCAGCTCACAGATATGCATGGAGTTGCTGGGCAGGACTGACAGCTAAGAGGGTCTCAGGGACATCGCTGTTTAGCTGTGACCTTTACCACTTGCCCTGCCTCCACCAATCCGTGACTGTACTTTTGACAATCAGCGCAGAGCTGTTTATTTCAATGCCAACATTTTTGGGGGCAGAGTTTCTTCATAATTGGGGTGTGCCCAGGGAAGTATGCCTTGCATGAGAACATGGTTTGTCATGGTGGACTAAAGATTTAATTCAGCCTTCCTCCAGACTCCCAGGGTGAGAAGGTAGGGGAGGAGGGCAGGCAGAGAAAGATCATGGTCCCTGCTCCAAGCTAAGTCTGAGGAGGACCAGGAAAGGTCCCTGCTCTGCCCTTGGGAAGGATCCAGAACCCCAAAGAGGAGCTGTAAAGAGAGGGCTAGTCAGCACATCTCAGATATCCTCCTGGCAATGAGGGATGCATGTCACTGATGACCAAGGGAAATGAACAACATCTGGGCGCCTGCCTGCCCGCCTGCTCTGACTGCCACATATGGGAGGCAGTTGCCACTGCTGGAGGCTGGCTCCAAGGGCCAGCAAATTCCTGCCTGGGGGGCAGATTGCACCATCCAGACTCTGGCGATAGCTCCCGGCTTGAAGGCTCCCAAAGACCACCAGTCCCTTCTCAGCACCAGGATGGGACATCTAGAGGTTACACACCCAACAGAATCCAAGGGCTTAATCTTGTGTCAGGCTATCATCTGCCCCTTCAAGCCGAGCATTAGTGAGAGCCACAGACCCCTCACCAAGGTCTTGAGAAGCCTTCCTAGTGGCACGGTAAGGCTACTGTCTTCTCCAGTGTTCACCTGACCTTAACGGGGGAAAACCTGCCACATGAGGGTAGAGGGCAGCGCCGGCTACCTCAGGCCTGACCCAGCCTCTGCCTTTCTACTCTCCTTTTGTCTCTCCCAGGAGCCATGGAATAGGTCAGTAAGGGCTTCTGAAATGAGCAGACAGTGGCTTGGGATCACTCTGTCTACAGGAGGGACCTCAGTTGTGGACAGTCCCTCCCATGCCTCATACTGCAGGAAAGAAAAGGGTTGGTTGGGTCCCTGTGTGCCCCTAGTTGGTATATACTGATCTCTGAGACCACCTGAGACTGAGATGACCCCGGATGGAACACGGAGAAGCCTTTGCTCAATGGTGTCCCTGCCCGGCCTTCTGGTGGGGGTGCAGGATATAGATTAGAACAGGCTGCTTGTACCCAACACCAAAATCAAATCCAATTTCTTCTCCCATCTCTGCACACCCCACCCTGGACCACCAGGTGCATTCTGCCCTGTTAACTACTCAACAGAAGTTAGACTGGTGTCTCTGGTAGGAAGGGTGGGAAGCTTGCAGCACAGAGCCCAGTCATCCTTGGAACCCGTGATGTAGAGACAGGATCCCTCTTCTTGGGGCCTTGCTGGTGTGAATATGCTGAGATAGGAAGCTGGATAATACGGGAGCTGCCAGCTGGCTTCTCCCAGATTGTCTCCCTGCAGGTCACCCTTCTGATAGCTGCCAGTGTAGCTATCATTACAAAGCTCCCCTGAGGGGAAACTGTTGGAGCATCAATCAGCCTGCCCTATGTGTCAAATGTATAAAATTATGTAAGGAGAAACTGAAAAATTGGGCCATGGAGACAGCTTGGCCAGTAAAGTTCCTGTGGAACAAGAGTGGAGACTCAGGCCAATCCTAGAACCCACATAAAAAGTGAGATATGGTGCAAGCTTGTAATCTTGTAAAGTGTTGACAGGTGGAGGCAGGGGGATCCCTGGAGCGTGCTGGTCAACCAGCCTAGCCTAACTGGAGAAATCCAGCTTCCATGAGAGACCCTGTCTCAAGAAAACCAAGATGGATGACTCTTGAAGAATGATATGAGGTTGACCTCTGCCCTCCACATACACTGGCCCACATGTGCACCTGCACACCCACTCAGGAACCCATGTGAGTGTGCACGTGCCCCCTAGGTCATCAAAGACTGCAGCAACTGTGTATGGAGCTCAGCAATGCAGGAGCCAGAGCCCTCCAGCTGCCCACTCTGGGAGCTGACTCCATTGGTCTTTCCGAGCTGGGAAATGCAGAGGCAGGATGGGAAGAGGATGAACTCATGCCAAGCCCTTCTGTTCCCTTAGCCTATCTCTAGAGCAGCCCAGAGGCTGGGCTGAAATCCAGCTGGGCTGATGGCAGGAGCAGAGGAGGGTTGTGCTTAGGGAGTCAAGAGCACTAGCTACAGAGGCAGACGGCCTGAGTTCTAACCCAGATGAGTCTCCCTAAGCCTCAGTTTCTCTTCCTGTAAAAGAGGGATCACTATCCCCAGATGTAAGATCCAGTGTGATGACCTTTGCAGTATGCTCAGAACATCTGGCAGTGGGAGCTGTGAACACATAACCCTCAGACGTGAGTTTTATTAATTCAAAGACGAGGAGGCTAAGGCACATTGGAGAGTAAGTGACCTGGGGCTACATAGACTCTGAGGGAATGGGTGTGGAGCGAGGCAGTTTTAGAAACTGGAGATCACTATTATTTTAAGTGCTGAGAATGCAGAGTCCCCTCATAGTTTCTACCTGAACATCTGCCCCTTATGAAGTAGAAGGCAGCTTTGGAGCATCTGCTTCCAGTGCTGAGGGAACCTGACCCCACTGCCAGTGAGTGGCAGGGAAAGAGTCGTGGTCAGGCCCAGGCTGATCCAAGGGTGGACCTGAGGAGACTGCAAAGGATGGCAGAGCTAAGGGTCACGTTTGACTCTCTACTACACCCGTTCCAGGGAGCATAGTTAGAATCTAATTTTTATCTCACCTCTCCCTATGGGATCTCTCCTTCTCTTAAATCCTAGAATTAGGCGAAGCCCTGATGTGACCTCTTTTCTAGGGCTGTGTGTTCTTGGGCAAGTCCCTG
Organism: Montemys delectorum; assembly: GCA_019843815.1. NCBI lineage: Eukaryota > Metazoa > Chordata > Mammalia > Rodentia > Muridae > Montemys > Montemys delectorum. The sequence continues at coordinate 10,119 of JADRCD010232147.1, forward strand.
CCTGATGCTTGAACTATGCTTCTAAGGACTGGAGGTTCACTCATCCATCCACCTCTTCACCCACTGTACTGGCTGGTTTTGTGTGTCAACTTGACACAGGCTGGAGCTATCACAGGGAAGGGAGCTTCAGTTGGGGAAGTGCCTCCATGAGATCCTGCTGTGGGGCATTTTCTCAATTAGTGATCAAGGGGGTAGAGCCCCTTGTGGGTGGTGCCATCTCTGGGCTGGAAGTCTTGGGTTCTATAAGAGAGCAGGCTGAGCAAGCCAGGGGAAGCAAGCCAGCAAGTAACATCTCTCCATGGCCTCTGCATCAGCTCCTGCTTCCTGACCTGCTTGAGTTCCAGTCCTGACTTCCTCTGGTAATCAACAGCCATGTGGAAGTGTAAGCTGAATAAACCCTTTCCTCCCCAACTTGCTTCTTGGTCATGATGTTTGTGCAGGAATAGAAACCCTGACTAAGACACCCACCCACCCACTCATCCATCCATCCATCCATCCTCCATCCATCCATCCATCCATCCACCCACCTCTTCACCCACCCACCCACCCATCCATCCATCCATCCATCCACCCACCCAACCACCCACCCATTCATCTATCCATCCATCCACCCATCAATTCATCTTCCAGTCCTTCCACTTACCCATCTGTTCATCCATCCACACATCTACCCACCCTTCTATCTATCCATCTACTCATCCAAGCATGCATCCATCCATCCATTTGTCCATCCAGTATTTCTTGAATACTTACTTCATGTCAGGCTCTTTCTAGGCTATAGAAATCTAGGGGATGGGGGTGGGAGTCAGGGTGTGAAAATAAGAAACAAGGCCCTCCCTCATTTATACTGGATTTATTAAAGAAAGGTGGAAACAAAACAGATTTTGTCTATATGAGCTTTTGAGAAAGTTACATGAAATAGCACTAGACTAGAAATGTAAGCTTCCTCCGGACTCCGAGTTGTTTACCAGTGACCCTCACTACCACCACCCTGCCCCCACCGTGCCTGCTGCATGTGCACACTCTGCAGGTGTTTGCTGAATTACCTTCCTCCTCTAAAAAGTAAAGACAAACTCCCTGTGCTCTCTTCTTAGTTTAGAATTGGGGCCCACCACTTCCTGGACTTTCTGGGAGGGGACCAACTCTCCTTGGCACTTTTCATCCTTTCCCTTGTGTTTCTCTAGCCTGGGAACTGTCCACAGAGCACTGAAGGATAGCCCAGTGCTGACTAGCCAGCAGGCATGCCCCTTGCTCCCACATGCAGGTGGTCTTCCGGTTTGGAATGGCCTGAAGGGTGGGGAGTCTGGAATGCCACACCATAACTACACCCATATTTGTTGTCTAACTTGATCCACTGAGGATGAGCAAACTAGAGAGAGAGAGATGAAGGGGCTGGGGCAGGTGAGACAGCCATATTGTTAGCATTTGGCTAATTTATCATACCAGCATAGGGATGCCAATGGAGGTGACTGATTTAAGCTGAAGGGGTTCAAGACTTGGGGTCCCACAGTGGAGAGGTTCAAGGCTTGGGGTCCCACAGCGGGGCACCTGCCATCCACGCAGCACAGGTGCGCCTGGCACAGCTCTTCCTCTCTGATCACTGGAATAGGCTCTGAGTTTTCGAGCTCTGGGAATTTTGAAGTGACAGCTGCAGCTAATCTTATCCCCACTATTTCTTCTCATAACACACAGGCAATAACACAGTTCAGACATCGTCTCCAGTTCAGACATCGTCTCCAGACATCGTCTCCAAAGACCCATATGTGAAAGACCTGGTCCCCTAGTGAGATGTGGGGGAGCCTTTTGGAAGCAAGATCTAGGATATTGGGGCACATGCTTGGCCTCTCCATCTTTCTCAGCTTCTCCCTTGTGACGGGACACAGTTTCCTTACCTCCCTACCATAATTGCCACATACCCCACTAGAAGCCCAGAGTATGCCCAGAGGGGACTGGAATCCATGGAACTGTGACCTAAGCAAAACTTTTCAGTTGTAAGTTGATTATCTCCGGTATCTCCCTGGAGTGACAGGTAAAGCCTGACACAGCCCTGTCCCATAGGAAAGTGGCCTGCCTGTGACAAGGGGCACGGGCATGTGGGGAGGAGTACTGGAGGCTGGTATGTGGCCGCCTGCATAGGAGAGAACTCTAGAACAGACCAGTGTTTTAAAAATCCCAGCACTAGTCTAAGTTTTGGTTTGTTGTTTTGTTTGTTCTTGTTAAATTTACATTTACCAGAACATTTTGAGAACTGCTCAGCTATCAAAGATTGGGTTTTAGAGTTAAATTGAATTAGAGAGAAAAGGAAGTGTAAATTTCATATTGCATGTTCAGCCTGGTCATAAAGCCAGCTACAGAGTAGGTCGTGGATAGTCGTCTGTAATATACAAACAATTTTAAAAATTAGTTTTTCCAAGACAGGGTTACTCTGCATAGCTTTGGCTGTCCTGGAACTTGCTCTGGAGACCAGGGTAGCCTTGAACTCAGAGATCTGCTTGCCTCTGCCTTTCAAGTGTTGGACTTAAAGGCATTCACCACCACCATCTGGCTACAAACAGCTTTTATAAATCAATAAGGAAAAATATAACCCAAGGGAGAGCAAAGAGATCCCAAGCAACTCAAAGAAAACGACAAACAGGTCAGTCCCTACGTGGTAAGCGGCTCTTTATCACTGACAGTTTTCATGAAGATTAGAACCAGGACAAAGGCTGGGAAGACAGCTCAGCTGGTGAAGGGCTTACCTCACATACATCAGAACCTGCATTTGATCCCCAGAATCTACATTTTAAACAGTCACATATGAAGGCATGCCCTTTTATTCCTAGTGCTATAGAAGTAGAGATAAGAGGATCCCTGGGGTTCACTCTCCTGCTTGGTGAGTTCTAGGTCCATGAGGAGCCCAGTCTCAGAGAACAAGGTGGGTGACCATGTGAAGAACACTGAGGTATATGTTTGTGAAAAGACTGTCCCCTAATGATAGGCCGGGGAGCCATTTGGAGGCAGGGTCTAATGCAAGGTCCTCAGGTTACTGGGGCATAGGTTTGACCTCTCCATCTTTCTCTTCAGCTTCTCCTACAAACAGCTCCCCCCTGCCACCATGGACTTCTCCTCTATTGCTGCTCTGTACCCCACTAGGGGCTTCCATAAACCCATCCACACACACGTAAAAAATCAAAATAGACAAAATATTACTGTGACCTATTGTGTAGGCAAACTAAAAATGACCAGCAACATCTGCCAGTCTGTGCAAGGAGGTGAGCAGCATGGCAGCAAACAGCATTTTACTGAGCGTGCCCCTTCAGGAAACGGTCCTCAATGAAGGATAGGAACTTTTTCCGAGGCACACAGTGAGTCCTTGGAGTCCAGGGTTGAGGCCCTTGGATCTGAATGCATGCTTCTGGCTCTTCATCTCTCCAGCTACCGTTTCCTCCCTATCTGGACACAGGCACATCCCCCGACTCAGAGGCCAGCTCTACCACACCCATCGCCACAGCCTTCTGGAGCTGACAAAAAATGGGGCTTTGCCACTCCAGCCTGACCTCAGTGTGTGGACATGCAGAATAGGCAGGCCACATACAGATGTCTACAGGGGACTTACTATAGTTGACTTGTCTATACTAAAGATATTAAGAAAAAAATATCCATGCACAGAACACACTGGGACTTTTCCTTGTTATTCCATTAAACAATGCAATGGAATTATGTACAATTATGGTGTCTGTGGATCTTGTCTGTGACCTCAAGCTTATATGGTGTCTTAGTTACTTTTCAATTGCTGTGACAAAACACAATGACCAATGCAACTTAAAACATCCAGCATTTAATGTGTGGCCCATGGTTCGAGAGTGTTGAGTCCATGGCCATCATGGCAGGGAGCATGGCAGCAGACAGGAAGGCTTGGCACAGGAGCAGCAGCTGAGAACCTACTCACATCTTGATTCATAAGCATGAGACAGAGAGAACTAACTGGAAATGGTGTGGGCTTTTGGAAACCTCCAAGTCTGTCTCCATGGCACATCTCCTCCAATGAGGCCACACCTCCTAATCCCTTCCAAACAGTTCCACCAACTAGAGACCAAGCATTCAAATATATGAACCTATGATCGCTATTCTCATTTAAACCACCATATATGTCCATATGCTATATGTTATAAAGGGGCTTAATACCTGCAGATTGGGGTGGAATATCACAGAATGGTTGTTTTGTGTCAAATACTGCCCAAGGCACAGGGAGACCTTAGTGAACATCCTGAAGGAAGTAGGATTCTAAAGCCTCTGTGGAATATACATTCTTGGTAGAGGGACCAGAAAGGATAAAGGTCCTCAGGCTAGAGGGATCAGAGAGCAGTGACCAGGTGAGGAAGAATGGATGCTGAAGCAGAGGGCAGAGGCCCAGACCATTAGAGTGGGCTTACTGTAATTAACTTGTCTAGGTTTTGCATTAAAAATATCACAAAAAAGCCTGGCGGTGGTGGCACACGCCTTTAATCCCAGCACTTGGGAAGCAGGGGCAGGTGGATTTCTGAGTTCGAGGCCAGCCTGGTCTACAGAGTGAGTTCCAGGACAGCCAAGGCTACACAGAGAAACCCTGTCTTGAAAAACCAAATATATATATATATATATATATATATATATATATATATATATATCCCACAAAAAAAAAATACCTGTTGACAAAGCAGGCAGGGACTTTTTGATATTCCCTAAACAATACAACAGAACTAGATACAAACAATTACATTGTATGTGGCCTTGTATATGACCTCAAGCTTATAAGCCAGGATCATTTTAATTTTCCTGAGCTGGGAAGTCACTGGACATGCTCAAACCAGTCTGCTACCCCAAGCACACACCCCATCCCCATTTACATCCCCAGGCTTCGAGAAGAAGGGACAGGAGAGGCAGTGTGGTGAGGGAGGCTGGGGAGGAAGGCTAAGAGCCCCCGGCAGAGACATGGTGGTCATCCATGTAGCTCGGAAGAACAGCAGACTCAGGAAAGAGGAATCATCAAGTTTGCTTGTGTGTCAAAAGAATTCAAGGGTGGTAGATGGCTCTGTCCACAGCGCCATACCAAGCAGATGACAGGTCCTTTGCCTCTTGTCCTCAGTGTCAGAGGGACTTTGTCATAGAAATTCATTGTGCTAGCTAGTTTTTACATCAGCTTGACACAAGCTAAAGGCATCCAAGAGGAAGGAGCCTCAGTTAAGAAAATGCCCCCGTTAGAGGCTGTGGGAGAACCCTGTAGGGCATTTTCTTAATTGGTGATTAATGGGGCTGCCCATTGTAGGCGGTGCCGTCCCTGGGCTGGTGGTCGGGGGTTCTATAGGGAAGCAGGCTGAGCAAGCCACGGAGAGCAAGCCAGTAAGCAGCACCCCTCCATGGCCTCTGCATCAGCCCCTGCCTCCAGGCTCCTGCCCTGTGTGAGCTCCTGTCCTGACCTCCTTCCGTGATGAACTGATATGGAAGTGTATGGTTTTGGGTCACGGTGTTTCATCACAGCGATAGGGACCCTAACTAAGACCTTCATGGCTATCCTTCCCGAAACCTCCGTGCCCCAGCCACTCTCCCTCCTCCCAGTCAGGGGTGCTTTTAGTAGCAGTTTTCAGCTTTTAGGGGACCACCGGGCAGAAATGGACAGGGAGAGGCTGGAGTTTCTACACCGACCTGCATCCTACCTGGTTGTTTGCTGTGCATGCTTTGACCAGCCCTTTACCACTCTGAGCCCTTCTCATCTGTGCAAAGGAGGCGTTCATAGTCCATGCCTTGTAGGTATGGGATGAACCCTGCAGCTAGTGTGTATCACTGAAGTCACCATCACCCTCCAGATCACTACACTGGGCTGTGATGCTTAGGGTGGCTCACAAGGCCCTATCACTGAGCACCAACCTTATCTTCAGAACCCGGGTTCCTCCAAGTTACCTCCCTGTGATTCATCCGATCTGCTTAAGGTCTTCAGCTGGAATTAGAGCCATGTGTGGCATTAGATTTGAGCGTTCCGCACACTAGAGAAGCCAGCCTCCTGGGATACATGGCTGTCATCAACACTAGCTGAGTGCTTTGCGTCTTCCAGATGGGCCACAGGCAGTGACCCTCAGGAGACTGTACCGTCAGGTTCTATCATTGGCTCTGTTATCCTGACAGACAGCAGTGACATCTGGGAGCGATGTATCTACACCCAAGCATGGCAGTGGCAGAGCTGGGGTGTGAGCCCAGGCCTGTCTCAGCCCTCGGCACAGGTCCTTGCGTGGGTCTGACATTGGCCATTCTGTTGAACATCTGTGTGGTATCCTCATTTCAAGGCTGCTTTGTGGATCAGCCCAAAGAGGCACAGAAGGCGGCATGACCTGGGCAGGGGTCCCCACGTCCCCTTCTCATTGGCTCCAGAGCTCATCTGAACTCACTAGACAGCTGCATCACTCATCACACCAGAACCCTTTCCAACGTGTCTCTCTGCTCCCGCCATCAGCTGTAGGGAATATGGAAGCTCTGGAGACAGGGGTGATCCCCCATGTGGTCTGGGGTTCCAGACTTAGCTTGATTTCCTCTTGCATTGCTGGGGTACAGCCCCTTCTGAAACAGGCATCAAAGCCTTCTCATGAGTCATGGAGTGGAGCCTGGGCCCTAGAAGGAATCAATTCAGGGTTTAGAGGTGGTCCAGCCTGGGCAGCAGCACCTGAGGGAGCAAGCAGGTCTCCCCAGCAGAGGCCAAACATGCGCTGAGAGATCTGGGGTAAGCATTCAACTCAGACCCCCTCAGAGACTGCCTGGAGATATCCCATCTCTCCCTGTCTGTGTGTGGCCTTGGCTACCTGATGCCTGGCCCCTGCTCCTCAAGCAAAGAGGTCTGCAGGACCAAGTTATCTCAGAAGCCACATTATGGACAGGCCAGGAGAGGAGTGGCATGCTGGCACTGGACCTGAGCTCAGTCATCAATCATCTGGATTTAAGTCCTGGTTTGGCAAATCCTACTTTTGTCAAGCTATTGTTTTGGAACATGAAAGTGCTGATATTTGGCTGTTTTCAACCTACAAAAATGGCAACTGCCTGTGCTGCAATTAGTGCTTCTGCTCCAATTCTATTTGCTGCTCTGTGGGACGTGGGTAACTCAATCTCCGTGAGTGGTGGCTGTGAGACTGCTGTGCTCAGTGGTTAGAGCTTAGGTGCCAGGGCCAAGAAGGATCTGAACCTTAGCTGTGTGGCCTTGGATAAGTTACTTAACCTCTCTGGGTCACAAATTTTCTCATTGATATAATGATACCCAGTTCACGGGCTTATTAATCCCGTGAACACCGTGGTGTCAAGGGCCTTCAACAGCTGCTGATCCTCTCAACATGAGTGAGTGAACATCCTCCTAGCCTGTTGAGTCCTTGTAGGGGCCTAGAGGAGCATTACTCTTGCCCCATCTGCAGAGGCAGAAGGCAGTGGCGAGGATAATTGGTGGAAGGATTAGAAATGGCCATTCCTGTAGGTCAAAAAAAAAAAAAATCAGGCCGTCCCCCAAGGAGACCAAGGGACATGCGATTTTGGGCAATGAGCAGAGTGTGTGTGGAAAGAGCTGAGTGAGGTGCATGTTCTAGGAGTTACCACAACAGACCACTTCACGTCTTGACAGCACCCACAGGCATGGCTCTGGATGCATGACTAGTCCTGGAACTGTGACAACTCTAACATACACCTTAGCCAAGTCCCCAGACCTTGTGTGGTAACTGCACATCCCCAGGTCACCGGAGAACCCTGGGAAGGCACCTACTGGCTGCCTCTCTCCATCAATGGAAGGTCTCCTGATGCCTTCTGACACGGATGCTACCCAGGGAAGGGCAAAGCAGGCTGGCAGCCCTCGGGTACACAGTGGCAACAGAGGCGCTAAGGAGCCACTTAGACTCCCCAGGCTCTAGAGCAGGTTGTCTTATATCCTTGGCCACTTGTCCTCCTGCATCTCCATGGCCACCAATAGCTGATAACCTGGAGCTGGTCTTTCCCTGCTGCCACCTCCATATTTACAGGTGTGGATCTCAGGTTTCCTTTTTTTCTTTTTTGCCTCCCCATCCTCCAAAATTCTATAATCACACTCAGGAACTCCAGAGAGAAAGCAAGCGTGGACTGCTCTGCCAACTGTAAAGTTCTGTGCAAGAGGTTGGTTAATGGCAGTGCTCGGCACTCCACAGTAAGTGGGATTTGCTCCTGTGGGTTTTGGAACGAGAAAGATCCAGGTGTCTGTCTGTCTGTCTGTCTGTCTGTCTGTCTGTCTGTCTATCTGTCTCTCCTTCTCTCTCTCTCTCTCTCCCCTTCTCTCTCTCTCTCTCTCTCTCTCTCTCTCTCTCTCTTTCACACACACACACACATACATACACACATACAAACACACACGCACACACTTGCTATGTGATTCAATCCCCTCTGAATCAGTTTTCTTCCTGTGTACAGTGGGGAGGAGTAACCATATCCACCAGGCGGGGCAGGGCTGGGCTAGTGTGAAGAGAACATGATGGTGTCTGTCACCATCATCGCTTTGGGGTATCTAATGCAGAAAGATCCCCAGGACCCAGACAAATGACTCCAACCTTCCAGGGGTTAACATCCAAGTATGCTGGGAAGGGTATGGCACCAGGCTCAGGGTGGCTAGAAGCTCTCAGGAGCCGTGTGTGTGTGTGTGTGTGTGTGTGTGTGAGTGTGTGTGTGTGTGTGTGTGCGTGTGCGCGTGCGCGTGCGTCCGTCCTGGAGGGAGTGGAGCTGTAACTCAGATTTCCTGGGCTTACTGACCAGCCCCTGGATAGGGCCATGTGGTTCACCGGGCCTTCATCTCCTCTTGGGAAAATAGAGACCTGCTACCTTCGTAAGGCCCTGCATCTCACATCTGTCCTATAACAGGCCAGCTCGAAAGGGCTGAGTGTTTCAGACGGGCATAGCTAGGAGAATGGCATCCACATTCCAGTAACAGGAAGAACACACGTTCAGAGACTAATAAGCTAGATAAAGCAGTTGGTGTGCAAGTCTAGTGACCTGGGTTCAGATCCATGGAAAACCCAGGCAGGTGAGGCGGCTCACTTATAATCCCAGCCCTCAGAAAGTAGAAACAGGGGATCCTCCAAGCAAACTAGCTAGCTAGATTATCCAGAATCAGCAAGATCCGGTTTCGAAGAGACTCTGTCTCAATAAAACGAAAGTCATTGTGCAAGACACCTGACATCAGCTTCAGGCCTTCACACTCATGCACACACATGTGAGTATTCATACATATATGCATGCAGACCATGCAGGCATGTATACAACACACACACACACACACACACACACACACACACACACACACACAGGAAATATATTTTATTAGCAATACATTCTACACACACCCAAGCTCATGAGCACACATATCACATATTATACTCATGTGCATGTGCCATTACACGTACTTGCATGCATGCTTACATACATGTGTACACAGCCCTACACACAGGGGAGCAGTAATATACTTCTTAATACTTAAAAAGCACTGTTATTTTCTGCAGGGTACGGTATCCCACGGCCTCCGGCATGATCCCGTGTGGTCCATAAAACCTAGAATATTTCCTCTGGTTCTTCTTTACAGAAACGCCCGACACTGCACTCTCCTTTCTTCCATCGTGTTCTGTTCCATGTCACTTCATGAAAAGCTCTGACTGTAACTCACTCGGTTGACTGCTGACTGCCAAGGGCTTCAGAGCTCAATATGACTGTCCTCATAAGGAACAGCAAACCTCTTATACGTGACACCCCAGCTCAGCATTGTCCCTTCTTAGAGTCCTCAGCTGAGATTGGAACAACATTCAGCCTGCCTACCAAAGGCTGGGCTGAAGAACATTGAATGTCCTATTGTGGATTTCTCCCCGATGGACTTCAGGGACATGCCGTCCTTGGGACCCATCGGAGCCTGGCCAAGGGAGCTCAGCAAATGTGGTATGCAAAACCCCTCCATGACCAACACTGGCCCTGTCCTCAGTGCGATTTCCATCTTCTCCTTGTCATGTGGCCTCTAGAGTGGCCGGGTTCCCCTTTCTCCTGCCACACTGATTCCTGCTTGATAACCTGAAGAGGCTCCTCCTAGACATGACAGTCAGTCCCACCAGAGTCCCCTGTTAGCTCTAGGCACAGGCCAAGGCGCCTCCAAAGCTGTGGTTCTGTGCCTCAACTCAGCTGCTGGGAGTTCTCCAGGGGCCACTGGCCCTCAACTTCCTTGCCTGAGAAATGGGTGTTCCACACAATGCACGGCAGAGGAAATCCATCCTCTCTGCACCGCTCTGGTACATGGCCAACCCTCTCTCTGTGGTCTCTGTATCCCTGGGAATGGGGAAGGTGACTGGACGGCTTCCCAGTGCCATGCAGGGTAAGTGGAAAACATCTCTCTTTGTACCCAGGCTGGTTTTGCACTGGCTGAGAAGGGACAGGCCAGGTGCAGAGCTCAGGATCAGCTGCCTGTCTGCCTTCTGTGCAGGCTTCTGCTTTCTAGATTCAACCGGCTGCTGTTTTACCAAGAAACCGGGGACTCAGGACAGGACTCCCCCACACCATTCCTCAGCACATGTTAAGGGACCACCTTGCTCTGCCTCAAGGGGACTGGCTTCCATTTTAGAGCCACCCCGCTATCCTTCCGAGCCTGGCTCCATCTGCATACCAGCTCTCGGGGCACACACCTTGCTCTGCACCCAGCCACTGCTCCAACCTGCAGACAGGAGGCACAGGCAGCCCGTGCGAATTCCTTGTCTGTCCAAGTGTCGGCCTCTCCTCTGGATCTGCACGCAGGACCTGAACTGCCACTCAGACTTTGCATAGGGTATTTCTTGCACCCACCTGACAGGCGCCTGGAGTGGATGCCACCCCCCCCCCCCTGCCATTTCATGGTCATCAAATGGGCTCAGGGGAACAAGCAGAAGTTCTGAGGGAAGCCAGTGCTCAGGAGGTCTCCTCTGTTGTTGAGCCCTCTCCGCCCCAAGGCCTTCGCACACTTTTCCTCTGGGATGGCGGTACATTTCTCCTGCTGTCCAAGGAGGTAGGTTCAGTGGTTCTCACTTCACAGATGAGAGAACCACATATCAGAGAAATCGAGTGTCCTGGCCAAATTCTCATGCCCAGGAAAGGAGAGGACATAGGCTTCGAACTTCACTCAGCCTTACCTATAGGAAGCTCCAGATCTGTGAACTGGGGACACAGCTTAGAGTCCCCTCATTTTGCTCCACTGCCCCACTGCCAGGCACACCAGCTCATTTCAAGAGTCATGTACCATCTGGTTCTCATTCACTTATACTTAATTAATCAGAGTGTTTTGTAAGAGACCCTTGAGGTCCAAGAACCCCTTTCAAGCCCTTCCCTTTCATTCTGTTTTGTAGAAACAGAAAAATTAGGTTTCATCAAAAACCAGTGATGACGCTGGAGCCAGAGGAGACCAGGTCCACGAGAGGCAGACCCCAAGGGAGGCAGCGCGGATCAGGCATGTCTGGGGCAGGCAGGAAATTAGGCCAAAGGCTAAGGTCAAAGGCAGGGTGTGGAGGAGGAAGTTCAGGAAAGAAGGGGAAGGAGCCTCCTTGCTGGCTTGGATATCTCAGTTTAGCATCCCTCAGGCTTCCACACAACCTGGCAGGGAAGGAGGCTGCCCGGTGACACTACATAAATAGATGAATGAGTGAGTGAGTAAGCAAGCAAGTGGGTGAGCGAATGAGCCAGCGAATAAGGCTCTGCTGATATCCATGCATCTAAAGGGCACGTTCTCTAGCCAAAGTCAGATTAGAAGACCCTGGGGACCACACGCACAGCCTCCCAAGTCATGTCTGAGAAACAGTCCTCATGTGTATGTCGAGGTTTGAGAAAGGTCAGCTGCTCCTCACTGCCTCCTCCTGGGCCCATCGAAGCCCTCGGTAAGCCAAGACCTCAGTTAAACCCAGCACTGCCCCAAACCATTGCCCACGAGAACTGTGACTGCTTTGCAGAACAGGCTCTAGGGAGGTGTAGCCTCCACATCAGAGCCAATGGGGAAATTGAGGCTGTGGGCAGACACAGAGGAGAAACGCTTTCCCCCAAGGTCACACGGCATGAACGGTTCAGGAGAGGGACTGAAGCCCCAGGCTGACTCCTTTGTATCACACGAACAGTCACGACCTCTCTGAAGACGCTGGGCAGGTGTTCACACCTGAGGCTCAAATGCAGCCTCTCCATCTAATTGGACCAATGCAAGGGGGCAACACTCTGCTCCCAAATTCCTTAGGAGGTGCTGGTGAGCTGGGCTATGGGGACGGACAAACGGTTTTCATGTCCCCCCCCCTCCCCCGTCCTCCTCCTCCTTCATCTGCGAGAAGCATCTTAGAAATCTAACTCTGCTCCCCTCCAGGTAGGTAAACTGAGGTTCCAAGAAAAGAAGACTAACTCAGCTCATCGGATCTCACCACACCCTACCATGTAGATCTGAGTCTGCCATATTGCTTATCTGCTGTGCAGCCTTAGACAATCAATTGCCCTCTCTGAACTTGTTTCCTCTCTAAAATGTAAGCACCTCTTTTTGCACTCACTGGCCTTTTGTAAGTAGTGAACAACAAAATAGCCAAGAAGTTGGCATGGTTAACAGTATCAGGCACCATGAGGTAGAGGGACACGCGCGGGCAGCTAGCGCTCTCTACCTTATGTCATCTTAGCTGTGGTCCCCTGATTAGCAGGAGACTGGAGTCTGTTACTTCCATCTTAAAGTCAAGTTGGTGAAAAGAAAAGACTTAAAACATCCTTTCAGAATGGAGAAGTGTCTTGGAGGGTTAATGTAAAGGGTCTCATATTGGTAAAACTGAAGTCTCAGGGCCTTCCCTGAGTCATTCAGCTACAACCTTCAAAGGAGGGCCATGGACCCAGCTCGGGCTCTGGACATCGGGATGAAGGCCATTCACAGGCTCCCACCTTCAGGACCCCCAAGTCCCTGCAGCCTACCAGAGGTCCACTTGCACCTCTACTCTCTGCTCTTTGTCCAGCTCCCTTAACAATTGGGTCCCTAGGCCATGACCTGCTCTCCCGCAGCCCCTGTGTTCCTGGCTTCCTTCCAGGAGCATCTGCGTCTGTGAAAAGGCTTTCCATGCAGATGGACTAAAAGTCCCTATGGGTAAGGCCACTCTCACACTCTACCATTCAGTATTCTCAGACCCAGGCTCTCAGCCAGAGACCAAATCAGAGCTTCCGCCTGCCTATTGGACTGCTCAGCAGAGCTACCCGCACGAATGTTGGGTTCCTGCTCTATAGAGTGAGCTAGTCACTGTCATTAGGGCATCACAGGGATCCAAGGAAACAGTGTGAGGCAGGCAGACTCTTGGCACGGGGGTGGGGTGGGGGGGGCAGCCTTTGGTGGTTGAATCATAGACAGGCATCAAGGGTCCCAGGGCCTGCCCTGTTCAGACATAGGGCTTACTGATCCTCTTGCCCTCCCAACACCAGCTCAGTCAAGTTCTGTCAACTCTGTCTCTACAGGGACAGTCTTGACTCACCTCCAAAATACATCTGACTGTGGCAGAGACCCCAACGTTTACAGGGCCCAGGCACAGTTAGAGTCTCAGGTTCAAGTTTCCTGGTGGCTCCCATAGGAAAAATTCTAAGAGAGAAAAATCCTAAGGCTCTTAAGAGAGGGTAAATGTCTTCCAGGTCATCGCCAGAAGACTTCAACTTGAATACATGACTGAGACCACAAGAGAAGCTTACCTAGATCAAATGGGGTGTGTGTGGGGGGAGGGGACAGCAGGAGCAGTGATAGAGTCCCACATGAGCCCTGGAGTCATTGATCTTCATCCTGGCCCAGCATGGATGCCTGGGCTGGCTTCTAAGTCACTAGCCCTGTCTTCTAGTACATTTGTTTCCAAGGATGGTTCCTTGGATTTTTGGTGTCTGTGGAGTTACCCTTAGGACACTGCTGGGAGGCTGGGGCCAGTGAGCCCGACCTCTAGTCCCTTCCCAGTAGCGCTTCCTAGGTCCAGGTTGCTCGACAGCTCCCGGTTCTGACTCTGAGTCAATAGTCCGGCGTCAGGCACCAGACAAATGCCCATATCCGCGAGGCTACTGCGAGTCTGCCTTGTAGCGCCTACCCCACCACCAGCCCGGCCACATCTGTACCTTGCTTCTTCCTTCGGTACAGGGCGAGCATGTCCACTGCGTGGGCGAGGAGAAGCAGCAGGCAGAGTGGCGCCCGCATCTGGACAGCCTGGTGCTCCTAGCTCCCCGACGGCCCGGCAGCCTCTGTGCAGGGACAGCTTGTAGCGCGCGTGGAGCATCCGCGGGTCGCTGGTCGCTGAGGCCACCAGGGACCCGCCGGTGCGCCCAGGGCGCGGTGGGTCGAGTGAGGGCGTCTGTGCGGCCGCGCGGCTGGGGCGGGGAGGAGCCGGCGGCTGGGCGGCGCTTAACCCTCGGGGGGCCCGTGCGGGTGCTAGCGGTCCTGCGGGCTCCACGCAGCCCCACGCCCCTCGCACGTGCACAGGCCGGCTGTAGGTACACAAGCGCACACGCAGCACTACACTCTCACCCTGACAGATCCTCCCTCCTCTACTCTGGTCTGCCCCCTCCTCCTGCCCCCAGGACCCTCCTGGCTTGTTTTTCTGCTTATCCCCTGACTGCCTCCCTCCAACACCGGACTCTTGCCGATCGCTTGGCCTCTGGCTCACTGTCTCCACCTGGCTAGCTTGGGTACTGTAGTGTCTGGCCCTCTCCATCTCTCCTCCTCGGGGAAGGGTGGGGGGAGTGTGGGGGGGGAGTGTGAGCACACTGCTGCTCCACTCTGTTTCCTTTTCTTTCTAGGTATCCCAAACACTTTCTGGTTGCAGACTCTGAGCCTTTTCTGCTGCAGCCTTGGGGAGCCCCTAGTCTTTGACCCAGTGTCCAACATCTCATAAATTTTCTTACCAAGGGACCTGGGATCCAGGGTGTATTTCTTCCGGCCTTATCTCCAGGATTGGGTTGTTTTTAACCTTTTCAGTGCCAAATTGCTCCTCCAGTAAGACAATATTCTCCTGCCTCCTGTAACCCTGTGAACCAAGCCCAACTGCAGTGAAGCTCCCACAAACAATATGAACTAACTAGTACCCTCAGAGCTCCCAGGGACTCAACCGCCAACCACTATACATGGAGGCACTGATTGTTCTGGCAGCATGTGTAGAGGATTGCAAAGTCGATCATCAGTGGGAGGAGAGGCCCTTGGCCCTGTGAAGGTTCTGTGCCCCAGTGTAGGGGAATGCCAGGGCCAATAGGTGGGAGAAGGTGGGGTGGCAGGCATGGGAAGAGGGGAGGCAACAGGGGTTTGTTCTTGTTGTTTTTGTTTGTTTGTTTGTTTGTTTGTTTTTTTGGAGGGGAACTGGGAAAGGAGAAATCATATAACATGTAAATAAAGAAAATATCTAATAAAAAACCTTAAAAAAAAGAGAATGTTTGAGAGCCATGAACTCGACCTTCTGCTAAGTATTTTACATGCATAAAAGCTTCAGAATAACCAACTTTCTATTTTGTCTAATTGTTCATTCAAAAGGGGAAGGGATACCCAGAGAGACCAAGCAATTTGCCCAAAGCCGCACAGCAGACCCATAGCCTTTCAGACATGCTTCAGCGCACAGTCTCATCACTGAGGGGTGGACGAGAGCCGTGGAGACCCCAAAGCACAATCTCGCTTCCTGTTTGCTGCAAGTGCGACTAGCTAGAGAGGGAGGTCCTGAAGCTGCTGTCCTTCCCACTCCTATAGGAGTATACCCCTAGGCCACTGGCACACACCTACCTCTAGTCAGCAGGGTTCTGATGTCTCTGGTGTCTGTCTTCTCCCTGTCAGCCCAAGTCTCCAACTTCTCACGGTAGTTTTTGCAAGCTTCTCAAGCCTCTTGTATGTGGTTTTTGTTTGTTTGTTTGTTTGTTTGTGTTTGTTTTTGTGAGACAGTGTCTTATGAATCCCAGGAAATCATTCTGTAGATAAGGATGACCTTCAACTCCTGATCATCTTCCCTCCATTTCCCAAGTGCTGACTGTACAGGTGTGGGATAGATGCCACCCCTTCTAGCTTCCTCTTACATCCTGAGCATATTTTTTTTTTTTTTTTTTTTTTTTTGCCCTGGCCTCACCATGGATTGGTGGCCTAATTCCATTCCTCCATCGACTCTTTCAGAACCCAGTCATAATTTGACCCTCTTCCAGGATGTTTTCCCTTTTTCTCAGGATGTTTACCTCTTCTGGGCATCCATATTTCCTCTTAACACACTGTCAGACAGAGATATGTCTATCTCTCCCTTTGCCCCAGTTACCCATGCCTCCCCTTGGCAGAGCATTTGCTATGACTCTGTCTAGAAAATACTTCCCTTCGTCCCCCCAGAACTTGGCTCCAGCATGGCCTCCCCCCAAACCCTCTCCTGTCACTGCAGAAGTACTGGACACTCATTCCGCTTGCTACCTCAGTCTCCTGTGCTCTCTGCAGTGCCGTGTACCACTAGCCTGGTTTTGGCTGCATCTTGCTTGTGAGTTACGTGGGGTAGCAACCATCTGTGTATTCTCCATGTGCCCAGGGTATAAAATGATAACTCGATATTTTTGAAATGGATAAAATGTATGAATGAGTGAGATGAATGAACGAATGGCCAAGCACTCACTAATCCCCAGATTTATTGTGGGACCTGTGGTGATTTGAATGAGAATGGCCCCATGGGCTCAGATGTTTGAGTACTTAGTCCCAGATGATGGAACTGTTTGAGTAGGCTCAGGAGGTGTGGCCTTGTTGAGGGTTATGTCACTGGGGGCAGGCCTTGGGGTAGGGTAGGGCCTTGGGGTGGGGGTCCAGTCTTGGAGTGGGGGCTGGCCTTGGGGTGGGGGTGGGCCTTGGGGTGGGGGCGGGCCTTGGGGTGGGGGCGGGCCTTGGGGTTTAAAAGCCATGCACCATTCCCAGCTCTTGCACTCTCTCTGCCTCTGTCTTGGACTTGTGATGTGAGCCTTCAGTGCTCAGCTTCCACCTCCCGCCACCACTTCTGCCATCTTGTTTCCACTCTAATGAACCCTAAATTCTGGACCAATTATACCCTCCCTTCAGTAAGTTGTCTCCGCAGTCGTGTTTTATCACAGCCGTAGAAAAGTAAGACCTCAAGAGTGTTCTTGTCTTGTGAGCCAACGGACTTTCCGGGCCCTCCAGAATCTGATTTTGAGGATTTAAGGTCCCACACTCAGGATCTCTTCCCTCCCTTAGATGCTCAGAGGGGCTGCTGCTTCTCTCGGGGATTGTCTGGACACTTCAGCCTGCCATTTGGATCCATCCTCCAGCTACCCAGGGAAGACATCAAGGCTCATTCAAATCACCACAGGTCCCACAATAAATCTGGGGATTAGTGAGTGCTTGGCCATTCGTTCATTCATCTCACTCATTCATACATTTTATCCATTTCAAAAATATCGAGTGATCATTTTATACCCTGGGCACATGGAGAATACACAGATGATTGCTACCCCACGTAACTCACAAGCAAGATGCAGCCAAAACCAGGCTAGTGGTACACGGCACTGCAGAGAGCACAGGGATCCTAATGGTCTGTCTAGCAACTGTGGGCCCGAGGATATTAGTTAGGGGATACTGACCACTGTGAGAATAGTGGCTTACAACATATGCTCCCAGACTAAACCCTCTCCAACCCGTAGGCTTGGGCTTCCCGCCTCTTCCACGCAGTAGTCCCTTTTCAAACATGGTTTTCTTTTCCCTAGTTTCAGGTTATGTCAGTTGATAAAGTCTGCAAATATGAGATGGAAAACTATAGAAACAATATTCATGAGTTTTATTTTTTTTAAAGATTTATTTATTTATTTTATGTGTATGAGTAGCTGTACAGATGGCCATGAGCCATCATGTGGCTGCTGGGAATTTAACTCAGGACGGCCCCGCTCGCTCTGGCGGTTTAATACATTGTAGCTGTCTTCAGACACACCAGAAGAGGGCGTCAGACCTCATTACGGGTGGTTGTGAGCCATCGTGTGGTTGCTGGGATCTGAACTCAGGACCTTCAGAAGAGCAGTCAGTGCTCTTACCCGCTGAGCCCTCTCACCACCCCCCCCCCCCCCCCCCCCCCCCCCCCCCCCCCCCCCCCCCCCCCCCCCCCCCCCCGTATTCATGAGTTTTAAATTGTATCCTGTTTTAAGTAATGCACACTTCCTGGTGCATTACCTCCTAATCTGGTCCTGGATTTGAATAATAACATTTTCTAGTATATCCATTCTGTGCACATCAACTTCCTGGTGGCCATTTAGGTGAATTGGCAGTGCTTCTGTTCACGTTAGCCTTATGTCATTTATTAATGGTCCCATGTAACGACACCAGTGATTCACATGTGCCAGAGAGAAGCCAGGAAGAGCTTCCTTTTAAGTAGAAATGTAAAGGTCATATAGGATATCATGAGATGGGGGTATATTATATACATGTGACTTTTCGTAAAGTATCATGTTACATTTTTTTTTTTTTTGTCTTTTTATTAGCTGGTATTGTTAATCTTGTACTGTGCCTAACTTAAACACGGAACTTTATCATAGGTTGGGTGTATAGAGAAACCAGTATGTATAGGTATAGTGAAGCTTGGTTCAGATGTGCATTAGGCACCTTAGGGATGTGCATCATGGGAAAGGGGGGACTACTCTACATGGCTTCAGGTTTCCTAAGATGGGCAAGGGTTTATGGAAAAGGTAGAGCTGTGCATTTATGGTCTGTTGACCCGAACTCTGCTTCTGTGCAGGGGTGGCTGGGAAATGTAATCTAGTCCAAGTAGCTGGAGTCCACACAGTAGGACCAGGAAGAGTGGGAGGACGTCTGCAACCAGAACACCTGGGCTTTCCATCAAGCCAAGTCCGGGCTCCCCAGAGCTCAGATGGCCACCGGCCCAGGTTTGCCAGCGACTAGATTGTTTCCAGAATGCTGTGTTATCTTACATTGCATGGAGCTTGGTTTCAGCATCACCACAATCAAGATTCTTAAGAGAGCCCCCACCACAGGACTCCCACATGGTACCCTCATGGCTCTGCCCTTCCTCTCCCTCCTCAGCACTAATCCCTAGCAACCACCCATCTGTTCTCCATCTCTGCAATTATGCTGTTACACAAATATTATGTAATGGGATTGTGAAGTGTGTACAGTTTGAGAGACGCTCTCCGCACTCAGCATAATTTCCTTGAGAGTCACCCCATTTTTGCTCATGCGCTCCAATCAGTTGCTGTTTATTGCTGAGTGGTCTTCCACAGGGATGGACATTGGGTGTAGCCATCTAGTCGTTCATTCTGTTAGAAACATTTGTATCATTTTTTCAAAACTTGCTTATTAAGAATAAAGCCACTGTCTTTTTTCTTTTTTTTTAAAGTGTACCAGATAAAAAGTGCTGTGTTGGCTATTGTGATTTTCAAATGTTTTCTCCTGCTTTGTAATTTGTCTTTTCATTTCCTTACCAGACCCTCTCACAGAGCAAAGGTTTTTAGTTTCAATGGGTCTACTTTATCAACTTTTATGCTTTATGACCCCATGACCTTTCAAAAGCAACACGAGGAGGAAAGGGTTTATTTATTTCAGCTTACAGGTTACAGTCCATCGCTGAGGGGAGTCAGGGCAGGAGCTCAAAGCAGGAACTTGAAGAGAAACCATGGAAGAACACCACTTCTTGGCTTGCTGTTAAAGCTTTTTATACAATGTAGGGATGGTATTGCCCATAGGGGCTAGGCCCTCTTACATCAATTAATGACTAAGAAAATGTCCCACAGACATGCTCACAGGCCAGTCTCATGGAGGCAATTCCTCCACTGAGTTTCCCTCTTCCTAGATGTGTCAAGTTGGCAACTAAGGTTCGCTATCACATTTTAACACTTAAGTTCAATTACATTTTATGATGTCAAGTGTCAAGGGCTTTTCTCCTATGATTTCCTAAAAATGATATGACACCTGGTGGTGGTGTGTGCCTTTAATCCCAGTATGTAATAGGCCGAGGCAGAAGGATCTTTCTGATTTCAGGCCAGCCTGGTCTACAGAGCTAGCACCAGGTGGACAGCCAAGCCTACACAGAGAAACCCTGACTGGAAAAACAAAAATAAAAGCAAAAACAATATGTCTGTGTTTAAGTTATGATTCATTTTGAATCGCTTTTATGAAAAGTGTGGGGTTTAGGTCAAGGTTAATCTTCTGCTAGGGACTATCCAGTTGCTCCCATATGGTATATTGTTGTTTAGCACTCTGCCTCCATTGAACTGCTTTAAGTCTTTTATCAGAAATAAATTGGACATTTATATGGATGTATTTTGGGATTTCCTATCCTGTTCTGCAGACAGGATATCTTTCTGCCCGTCAACACTCCATTGTTGGGGCTTGGGAGGGGGCTAAATCAATTTGTGCTTGCCATATAAGCGTGAGGATCTGAGTTCAGGTCCTCAGCATTCATGTAGAAAGCTGAACTCAGCACATTTGTAATTACTGGAGAGGTGGAGTCAGGAAGTTCCCTGGGATCCATCCCAATCAGTAAGCTTGAGGTTGAAGACAGAAAGAAACAAAAGACCCCAAACCATTCACCTCTGGCCTCTACATGCAAAGCTCAGGCACACTACTGTTGCTGCTACTGTTGCTGCTGCTGCTGCTGCTGCTGCTGCTGCTGCTGCTGCTGCTGCTACTGTTGCTGCTGCTACTGCTGCTACTGCTACTGTTGCTGCTGCTACTGTTGCTGCTGCTGCTGCTGCTACTGCTGCTGCTGCTACTATTACTACTGCTACATTGTTGTGATTACTGTGGCTATATAATAAGTCTTGAATCTAGTTAGGTCCACTCCTCTTACTTAGTTCTTTTTCAAAATGATTTTAGCTATTTTATTTCTTTTGTCTTCCTGTATGCATGGAAACTAACTCTTGGAATGAGTTTATTTGTATCCATAAAAAGTCTTCCTGAGGCTCACGCTACTTTTGCCTGACTGTTTGGGAGAAATACCGCTACTTTTGCCTGACTGTTTGGGAGAAATACCTTCAAGCTACTGAGTTGTCTCATCCACAAACACACATGCGTCTCTGTCTACGTTGCATCCTTTGGTTTCTTTCTTTTTTCTTTATTCTTTTTTTTTTTTTTTTTGGTTTTTGTTTTGCTTTGTTTTGTTTTTCAAGACAGAGTTTCTTTGTGTAACAGAGTCATGGCTTCTGGACTCACTTTGTAGATCAGGTTGGCCTTGAACTCACAGAGATTCATTTGCCTCTGCTTCCTGAGTTCTGGGATTGAAAGTTTGTTCCACTGTTCCTGGTCCATCCTTTGGTTTCTTAAGTCAGAGTTGCATTATTTTAGCATAGTGTTCACATCTATGTTTGGTCAGGTTCAAATATATTTCATTGCTTTGTTCTACTTGACAAATTTAAATGCTGTTGGATTTTTTAAAAAAAGATTTATTTATTTTATATATGCAAATACACCTTCATTCTTTTCAGACACACCAGAAGAGGGCACTGGATCCCATTACAATGGTTGTGAGCCACCATATGGTTGCTGGGAATTGAACTCAGGACCTCTGGAAGAGCAGTCGGTGATCTTACCTGCTGAGCCATCTCTCCAGCCCCACCTGTTGGATTTTTATTTTGCTGTCTCCATCTTCATTACTAACTTATGGAAATATAGACAATTTTGTGTATTGGTCTTCTATCTTGTCCCTTGTTAAACTTGCTTATTAGATCTGTGAGAGTGTATATACTCACAGAGCTAACATACACACACACTTAGGTAAGTATTCTGTATACACGTTTTTTTTTTTTTTTCACAGACAGTTGTGTTGCCTCTCAATAGGGAGCATTTCCCTTTCTTTCTGAACACGGTACTTTCTATATCTTTGTTTCTGCCTTAGTGAACTGGTGAGAACTTCCAGCACTAAGCTGAAGAGGACAGATGAGAACAGACATCCCTGTCTTGTTCCCAGTCTGAGTGGGAAGGCATCCAGTCCTCACCAGTGAGTATGATATTACCAGTCAGGCTTTTGTGGATGTTTTTCATCAAGTTGTGGAAATTCTTCTGGTTGCTGTTTTCTGGTTGTTAAAATTATGAATGATTTTGAATTTGTCATTTTTATGTACACTGATAGACTCATTCAAGCTTATCTGTTTTTAATACTTATGGATATCATACATTACCACCTATAGTAGCACAAGCCCTACTCGAGCATGGCTTTCTTAGCTCTTTCTGAATGTTTTTCAGAACTTCTGTGAGTTTATTTATGAAGGCTAATGCCTGTAGCTTTCCTTTGTGTTCTCTCTTGATCTGATTCATTGCTTAGCACAGTCTTAGAAACCCTAGAAGAACAAAGCAGACAGAATGGAATTGCACAAGCTCTGATGACTACCCTGACATTGTGATTTAATTGATGATTGATTGATTAATTAATTAAGTTATTAAAAACTGTATCTCTCCATGTAGCCCCATGCATCCTGGAACTCACTATGTAGACCAGGCTGTCTTTGAACTCACAGAGATCCACCAGCCTCTGCTCCCCAAGTGCTGGGATTAAAGGTGTGTACAACTACTCTGGCTTTACTCTGTCATTGTGACTCAGTACTTGAAAGTGGACAGGGGCCCTGGGTTCCACTGAAGCAGTGAAGACTGTTAAGTCAAGAGATATAAAGGCTGAAGTTGTGACTTGGTGATAGAGCACTTACCCAGTGTGTCTTAACGTCCTGGGTTTTGATCCCCAGCACATAAGAGCAAACAAATACATGAATACATAAAAAGAAGAGATCTAATAAGACTTGAAACTTCCTGACATAAAAGCCCAAATGTCTAGGATATAATAGAGAATTATTTGTCATAAGGAGAATCAGGATAACCACAATTTTAATGAGAAAGTACACTCAATTGACGCTAATATCAGGATAATTAAAATGTTGAAATCGTCTGACGAGGATTTTCAAGCACCATCATAACAATGTTCTCGTAGGATATTACAAATTCTCTTAAAACAAATAAAAGCATAGAAAACCATGACAAAAAAGGAACCAAATAGAAATTATGAAGCTGAAAAAATAATAATAATTGGAAAAAACAACTTACTAATAGACCCAGTAATAGAGTAGAAATGAGTAGTGATGGACAAACCCCAGATCCCTCCCCCAAGGGACAGGGTGGCCCAAGGCATTGCCCAGGCACTGTCTTTGCCTCCCAAAGCCAGCAAGAACTGAGGTTTGCAAGCTTGGCTGCAGGCTTTCTGACTGAGCAGCTGACCTTCCAGGGCCAACTTCCTTTCTGTTTCCGGTTCATTTCTTGTCCTGCACCTATCCTGCACCATGTTTTATGGGATTGGTTTCTACATGGACTTGACCTCAACTCTTGAAGCCAGGATCTGCTGAGACCATTCTAGATCTAGACTGAGGTGGAACGAGAGTAGTTCTCAGGATCCGTGATAGGTAGTGCAGGTAAGTTGGGAGCGACCCAGTGAATTACCTCACTACCTAGGGTCCTTATCTTTACCTGCTCGAGATCTGTAAACAGAGACATCGAACCTCCTACCTCCTCCTCAGGGCTTCATGTCAGTCCCCCGTTCAACCAACACCCTCAACCTTCATCTTCATTCCCTGTGTGTCTAGCTTTTTGGGAGGAGAGAAACAGCCCAGGCCTTCCTTATGGGATATTCGGGCACACAGCTTCAAGCCACCCTGCCCCTCCTGTGCTAACCCCAGAGGAATCTCAGCCTTTACCCACCATGAATTTGCTTGTTGTTATTTTAATACCAGTGTGAAATAAATTGAAAAATTACCCACAAAATACAGGTTTGAGCATTTTACTTGAAATTTCTTTCTGTAAACAAACAAGTTTGATGAGATGCCTCAGTACCACCCCAGACTCCCTTAACCTTTAGTGTCCTATGGGGGTGTGGAGTCTGCCGAGACAGGGCCTTTTGGACAAAGACAGACTGCTGGGAGCCACGGTCACCCCTAGGGCTTTTGTTGACTTATGCCTACCTTCTGTTCTATGAACAGAACACACTTCTAGACACGCTTCTCACCTCCTTTCTCAGTTCCCACAATCAGCATGGACTCTGAAGCCACGCTCCCTTGATCGAAGCAGAGATTCCCCAATTGAAGTGTGGCTTCAAACAAATGATTTAATTGATCTCTGCCTCAGTTTCTCCACAGAAACTGAGGATAGCATTAGTCCACAAGATTGCAATAGCGGGCAGATAAAATGGCTCAGTGGTAAAGCCTTGGCTGTTGGAGCCTGATGACCTGACTTAGAGCCCCCAGAACATTCAAAAGATGGAAAGAGAAAAATCACATTGGCTAAATATACTTGAAGTTCGTCGAGGGCAGCACAAGGCCATGCTGTAGAACTTTAGCTGTTGTTAGTTTCACAGGGAGAAGAGGATGCTGCAGCTTCAGGGAACTAGGTGAACCTAAGTGACATGCCAACTTTTCTCCAGGGTTACGATAAACTAGCATCTGGCAGGCAGACTGGCTCATGGTCTCAAAGGGGCAAGACTCAGGCTCCATTTTTGTTGGGGACCCAGGATAGATCCTGATCCTTCTCACACACTGAAGCTTGAACCCAATCCTAGACAGAATGTTCCAGTTTGCTTTCTGTTGCTGTAATAAACATCATGTCCAAGCAACGTGGTAGAGGAAACAGTTTATTTAGTCTTACAGGTTATAACCAATCATTTAGGGAAGCCAAGGCAGGGAATCAAGCCAGGAGCTTCCAGCAGAAATGGTAAAGGAACACTGATTCCTGGTCTTGCTCTGTGTTCACCTTCAACTGTTTCTTATACAGCCCAGGCTGCCTGACCAGGGATGGTATCACCAGCCCATGGTGATCTGGGTCCTCTTACATCATCAATTAGCAATCGAGAAGGAGCTCCAGAGACATACTCACATACACAATTTCTCAGAAGCAATTCCCTACCAGAGATTCTGTCTTTCCAGGTGTGCAAGTTGATAAGCAAAATTAGCCATCACATTGGTGCAGTGAACATGCTCCAAGGAAGAGTTCTGGCCACATTAATTAGAGGCTGAAGCCATGGTAAAAATCCTAATCTTAGATAGAATTCAGAACCTTGAATATTGTTTTTCACCAACCCTTGACTCCAGTCCCAGATTGGGTTTTGATATTTATGGTACACTGATCCCTAATCCTTGAGGCAGACTGAATCTAATATTGACCCCCCTGTTGACTCAGGATTGTGGCTCCATGCTGAGTACTAGCTCTGGCCACTGTCTAACCACATTGGGACCTCTGACTTAGAGTGATGTCCACCTCTCCTGTCACCCATCTTCCCCCAGGGTTAGCTCATCTGTCCAGGAAACAGTGAACCAGAAGATTAAGCATTCCTTGGACAAGGTCCAGGTGTCAGGGAACGATTCAGAAACCATCACATGAATAAGACCCTGTTTCACCTCCGGGGCTTTCACTTCCCTAAGGAGAAGAGGCCCAAAGATCCAAGTCTTCTGATGCCAGCCTGATGACGTGAGCTATTGTCTGGGTGGTTTTCAGTTTTGATTATTGAATAAGTCATTACTGGTTTTGTGTTCAGTCTTGGTCAGCCCAGGGTAGCGTTTTTTTCTTTTCTCTGCTGTTAGAAGTTGTGACATTCTTTCAAACAAAGGGCGAAATGGAAAAACAACAGTGAAAATATTTCCAAAATATGTTCACAGTCAAGTTGATCCCTTGGTAATTGACTGAGGAGGATTGAAAAGTTTTCCATCAGGAGGGGACAGTAGGTCTGTGGTGGGTGGGGGATAGGAATGTGGAGCCTGAGTGTGGCTGCCAGTCTTTGTACTGAAGAGTGAAGGATGGAAGGAGACAGGGCTGGAGAGCTGAGCCCATGGAAGTGAGGAGAAAAACCTCTGTGTCCTGACTCTGGAAGGAGCTGCTGAGAGCAAGCCCGTGAGCTACTGTGTGTCTGGCAGTCTGGAGTCACCAATACCTGCCCAAGGACAAGGTGACTGGGAGTTGCTAAGCAGATGCAAGAAAACAACTTCTTGCTATTATTTATGGCCACTGTCGGTGAAGTGACAGGACACTTTGATGAGCCACAAAAGTCAGAATCAAGCCATGGGCTGGGCACTTCACTTATGTGACTTTAGGCAAACTGCAGAGCCACTTGGAGCTTTAGTTTCCTCATGTTTAAAATAGAGATGGAAATTGGGTTTTGAAGATTAAATTTGCTAATACATGTGATTCCTGGTGTGTCACAGGTGTGTTAGTCATGACATTGGGTCCAAGGCCTCCTATCCCATGTTCACTGGTGTGAGCAGTTGGTTGATGAGCTTGTTCACTTTCTACCCAGCACTCACTGTAGCAGAGACTGGCTGAGGTTGAGGATGATGTCCAGGAACTTCCAGGATAGGTAGGCTAGAAAAGAAGGGACTTTTATAAAGTCACTTGAGTTTTGGAATCCAGGTATGTGGGAAGATCATGGGCATCCAGGGGAGGTACCAGGAGAAGCCTGTAGATGTAGTGCCTGGAGTGAGTTGGCCAGGGCTTATAGTATTTCACTCATTCATTCATTCACTCATTCATTCATTGAATAATAATTGCTGAGTACTGGTCCACCTATAGTTAGAATTTGATGACACCTCTGCAGACATGTCATTACACTTCATGCATTTAGTTGGATAGCTCCACGGAGGTCCTAGGATGGCTTGGGCCCAGGATGTCTGAAACCAGTGTTCGTTTTCCCCTCTGGCTCTGATTCCCAGAGGGTCCTGTCTACTCACTTGTTCAGTAGATGTGTAGACCAGGGCTTTCTTCTTCTGCTGTGTCCCTAGCTCCAGTATGTTTCCCATGGTATACATTGTAACTGTCACATCTTAATCCCCTCGATACTTACCTTTCCATGTCTCAGAAGCCTTCCATGAATACCCACGACTCTCCTGAAAGCTTCCAATGCTTTAGCTTTAGAGTGCAAGAAGCCCCAGCCAGTGAGATATGGGAGGGAGGGTGGATATGTGGTAACCCCAGTACCCTGCCTTGGCTAAACCTCCTCAGGAGTATACCCTTTGTTGCCTTCATGCACCCTCTGCAAATTCGCTTGATTCTGTGTTGGAAGAGCCCTTTGCACGTCTTTGTTATCTCTGAGCCACAAAATTTTATGAAGGCCACAGCCTGTGCCCCTGTCAGCCATCTATGAAGTTGCTTTAACTCAACTGTCGAAGCCTTGGTCACCAGGATGATGTTCAAGCTTCTCACCATGTATTCAAAGACCTTGTGCTATGTCTACCCTTTTCTGTTTGGTCCATGCTGTTGTCTCTGGCCCAAAGAAAACTTTCTTTTCATTATTGCTTGCCTGAGTTGCACCTATTCTTCCGGACTCAGGTCAAGTTCATCTCCAGAAAGTTCTCCAGACTACATTCATCCACGGCGTGTCCCTAGGGCCTGAGCTAAGCACTTCAAATAGGGGCAATTTACTTGTTACAACATCCTTAAGTGACATATGCATTATTACTTGTGGTTTTTCAGCAGAAAAAGCCACTTATCTGTGTCAGGGACAGAGCTAGGACAAGACCTTAGGTCTCCCTATCCCTGAAGCCCTGTTCTCTGCTCGGTTATGCAGGACTGGGCTCATCGGTGTCCTCCTCTGACTGGAAAGTGGTCCCTCTCTCTACCCATCTGCCCCTCCTGTGACTTCCATCTTCCCCCAGACCATTGCTATGTGAATCACAGGACTGCCAACCTCCTTCCCTCCAACCATATCATCTCTCCAGACTCTTCCAGTCCCACTACCTCAGTCTCTCTCCAGCCATCTGGTTCCCACTGTAGGTAGAGTCTGAGGCAGGCTTTTTGTGATGTTCCTTGGTCGCATGCCCATATTCCCTGGTTTTCCTTTGCCCTTCTGAGGTTGAGGAAAATATAAAACCTGACTCTGGATGACTGAGCAGCCACTGGAAAGATTTTAAGTGCACTTCTGGGGAAAGTAAGGCTGCCGCCACCAGGGTAGCACCAACAATAGTGATAGACTCTCTTGGTCCCCAGTGTCCACAGAGGCTGCCACTTGAGATCCTACTCAAGCTACTGACTTGTCGGCAGCTGGGTTGCAGTCTCCCCTTTGGCCTCAGCTTCCTCATCTCAAGAACTCTGGAGGAGGCTCAAGATTATCGTATCACCAACGTCTTGACCTTACAGTTGTGCCAAACAAGTTGTTAGATCATGATACCTGCTTTAAGGGGAGCAAAGATGGTGAGAATTACAGAATTCTGGGGACGTCATGAGGAAAGCTCTTCTAACGCCCCAAGGAACAAGAAATAAGCAAGCAAAAGAAAGACCCATGTTATCACTTGTGCGTCGGAGAAGCCCTGTGAGGTGGAATTTGTTGTGTGTTAAGCAGATGTGCGGAGAGTGAGTCAGAGAAGAGGAGTAGCTCAGCCAAGGTCATGAGTGGGAAGACTGGAACAAAAGCCAGGGGACCATGGGACTTCAAGTCCAGTGCTTTCCATTCTGCTCAATCATTTGTCCCCTACCACTAACCTGTGACCAACTACCCTTAGCCCTGATCACCCACACCCACCTGCAATCACTCACCATCTGGTCTATGGACACTGTTATAGAGCCTGTTCCTCCAAGCAAAACAGTGACCATCTTCATGTGATCAGCAGTGCCTGATTTAAGAGACCATCAGGATTGGGTTTGTTGACTACTGATGTGCCCACAGAGAAAGAGAGACTGGGTGGGGACCATCGCCAGAGAGTCCAGCCACTCCTGCTAGTCATTTATATGCCATTCTGCCCTACTTACACACGGCCTTGGGACCTTGGGAGGTTCTAGAGTATATAGAGGCTGGGAAAAGTTCATTAAAGGGACTTTAATGTGTGCCTGTTGGAAAGCCATCATTCATGTTGGATGAAGACTTTCCAGTGGAGCTGTTTTGGGGTCATCCTTGCTCCAGTAGCCAACCCCTTGCCCATGTTCTGTAAGCCCAATAAACTCACCAGCTCTCCAATATGAACTTTGGAGGAATCATATTTTTGATCTGTCACTGGTACCTTATAAGAAAGAGGGGCTGGACATTTTTATGTCTCCCCAGGGAGGGGGTTCTTGAAACAGGCACCACCCCACCCCACCCCCATCTACAGACCCCCATCTGATTTTGGATCACCCATCTTCTTGTCTATTAAACAACTGCTCGAGGCTGAAAGTCCACCAGTTACTATTGCAAGCACTCAGGTCTGACTGTGAGAGAGACAGAGCGCTGTCCCACAGGGCTCACATTCTGGGTGTAGGTGACAGACCACTGTCAAATGGGCACACACTGTGCCGAAGGTACAAGGCTACAGCAAAGAGAAATGAACCTGGAGAGTGGAGCCAGGAGTGATGGAGACAGGCTGGTGGCTTATCGAGTCCTCTCTGAAGGTGACTTCTGAGCAAAAGACTGAAGAAAGTGAGGGAGGGAGTCCCATGATAACTTAGGAGAAAGGCAGAGACAATGGCTGTGCAAAGACCCCAAGGTGGGAATGAACTAGAAAGGCTGGTGTGGACGGAACAATGTAAAGAAAGCGAGAAGAGATGGAGGGGGGAAATAAGAACCGACAAGCGCTGGGTTCAGTCCGCTGGAGTTGGCCCACAAGGTCTTCACCATGCAGGAGTGAGTTCTCATGTGCTGGAAAAAGAGCCATAGCCACCCAGACGTGGCTGCTTTCCTGATCTCCTTCAGTGACACCTGGAGTGGGGCCTGGAAGGTTGAAGTCTGCGCATCAGCCTCTGCAGGCGCTGTCTGTCTTTTACCACAGGGGAGGATCACATCCCCTGGCTTTGCTACCCCTTCTCCATCAGCTCCATTTATGGAGGAGGAGTAAGCTGAGCTGCAGGGCAGTTGTGCAGCTTGCTGGAGGCCTCAGACCAAATTCACCTATGCTTACATATTTGCTCAAGTTTGGATATTGAATATTCCCCAAATGCCCATGTGTGAAAAGCCAGGTCATCACAGTGGTACTACTGGCAGATGAGGGGCCTTCATGGCAAGCCCTTAGGTCTCTGGAGTTGTTTTCTTGGGTAGTAGGACTCCAGTCTCTTCCTTCTCCTCGAGACCAGATGAGCAGTTTTCTGTGCCTTGTGCTCCTGGCTGTTGCCATTTTGTGCTCTTCTGTGGGCCCGAAGGAAGTGGGCCAGCCAGTGATGGGGTAGAAACTTCTAGAAAACGACGACGACGACGGAGCACATGCAACCTTCTTTCTCTCTAAGCTGATTACTGGTGGAAAGCTAGCACGGTCCCCTATCTGGTCTTTCAAACCTTATTTGCTAGAGTGCCTATGAGCTGGCAGGTAATGGAAGGGAGGCCTGGTAGATTCCTTCAGAGATGGTTTAGGAGGAGATGCCAACCATCCATCCCAGCTACCATCCCATGGCTGATCAGCAGCTATGGCATCCAGATCACAGTTAGAGAATATAAAGACGGGTTTCTCAACTGACTTCCTTCAGATCAGCTCTTCTTGGAAGGAGAGGGAAACCAGCCGTGGCTACCTCTGCTTGATGGTTTAACCTGAAGCTTGGGAGCAGATGTGTTCTTTGACCCGTGACTGAAAAACTAAGCACTTTTCCTTGAGTTGTCATTATGTTTGGCGGGGGAGCGGGGGGAGGGCGAAGCCAAGGGCTTCCTTGTGTCAATCATGGGTCAGTAACTGGCCCCACTAGTCATGGTTTGAGGAAGCGGGGATTGATTTAACTGATGGAGTTCTTAGTTGACAGTTCTAGTGGTTTCTCTGCCCCTATTGTACAAAGGCTCTGGGGCAGTCTGGGGAGAAAGGGGAAGGTGGAAGCTGGTCATCTGCTCATTGGGAACAGCAAGGAATGCAAAAAGAGAAACCCAGCCGCTCCCTGGCTGGGGAAGAAAGCTTGGTATGGAAGTAATTCTGCCACGCTGGCCTCCTCCGAGCACTGCCCAAATGCTTTTCCGATTTCCAAACTTAATTAGGAGCCATTGCTGCAGTGTGAGTCAGCACTTAATAATGAGGGTGTTTATTAAGAAATGGGTGGAAAGAGCACAAGACAGTTGGACAATTCAAATCCCGGCTGTTTGAGTTGCTGGCTGTGTGGTCCTGGGTGAGCTACTTGCCTTCTCTGAACCATTTTCTTGTCTGTAAGTTAGCATTTACCTGGTAAGACCTGGGGAAGTGCTAATGGATCAGATATAAAGTCTACTGGTGGGGCTGGGAGGACGGCTCAGTTAGTACAGCGCTTACTGTGCAAGCTTAAGAACCCAAGTTTGATTTCCTAGCGCCCACATCCAAAGCCAGGTCTGCAGTGTACATCTGCAAACCTAATTTAGGAAAGGCAGAGACAAGATCCCTAGAGCATGCTGGCCAGCCAGGCCAGGCAAATCTGTAAGCTCTAGACACTTGAGAGATCCTGCCTCAAAACCTAATGTAGAGAGTGGTGCAGAAGATAGATGGCTGCAAGTGGGCCTCCACAGCAGGTGGTTAATAAATAGCACCATGTCCCCTCAACTAGTCTCTTTTGAAATGAACAGGAGTGTTTTCATTGTCTCTCTCACGAATGCTTGCCTCTCAGAAGCCCTGGCCTTGCCAGCAGTGGCAATTAAGGTCTAACTGAATGTCCCTTCTGCCCTTGTAGGGTCCCGACTCTCCCAGTAGAGCCAAGCCCCAAGGTAAAACATGTTTGGATGGAGTGGGGAAGTTCAGAAAAGTGGGGCATCCTGGCTTGGGGGTCTCAGAGGAAGGACCCCAAGGGAAAAATGCTAGCTAGCATCTGGTGAGGTGAGGCCTGGGGAAGTGCTAGAAAAAGCAGAGCACCCAAGCCACTGAGGTGGCAGGAGAAGGGGGAAGAGGGGCGGTTCTGTTAGAGGAGGGTCAAAGCCACCATGCTGAGCTGAATCTGGGACGGACAAGCACAGCTTTCCAGTCCTCCTGAGAGTCCTCTCCTTCCTTGGGCAACAAACCTTTGTCATCAGCACACTTGCCCACCACACTGGTCCCTTTCTTGTCTCTAGGGAGCCCTGCTCTGATTCCCATTACATTGACTACAAGGGGAGGGGCTTTCCATGTGGGGCACTTGAGAAATGTCTCCCCCTTTAAACTGTCAGAAGGGGCTGCTGGTGCCTATTTATGCCTCATTTGAATGAAGCTGCTGAAGCAAGAGAGGAAGACACCCAAGGGCAACCTCTGGTACACACACACACACACACACACACACACACCACACATACACCACACACACACACATACACCACACACATACCACACACACATACACCACACACACACACATACACCACACACAAATACCACACACACACACACACATACCACACATACCACACACACCACACATACTACACACATATACCACACACATAAACCACACCCACCATACACACATACCACACACCCACCATACACATACACCACACACACAAAACACACACAACACATACAACACACACAAACATATACACATTTGATTTTAAGACTATGTGTTTAAAATAAGCACAAATGAGTGAGCAAATTGAAAAGCCCTCCAGACTGTCAATACCCCATACAGAGCACTTAGATGAAGAAAAAGAAATATTGGTCATATCTGGGCCCCCAGATCCCCATCCCACTTGCACCCTCTGTGGCAGCAGTTCTCAGTGTGTAGGTTGCAACCCTTTTGGGAGTTAAATGACCTTTTCACAGGCATTCCATATCATATATCATACATATCAAATATTACCTTATAATTCATAATAGTGCTGAATTACAGTTATGGAGATAGCAACAAAATTATGATTGGGCGGAGTCACCACAACATGAGGAACTGCATTAAAGGGTCCCAGCAATTGGGAAGGTTGAGAAGCACTGCTCTAGGGGTGGTCATCTCTACCTTCTGATGCTCGCTGGCATCTGAGACAAATCTCCCGTCTTTAAACGTGAGGTGGAAGCAAAGCAGCGGTGCGGTCAGTGCGTGTCTGCCTTCCTTTGCACCACATTATGCCACGGCTTCTACAAAGGTGTGGGCAACTTTGTGTTAATAGTTTTATACAGCAATATATTTCTGTGTATTTAAAATGTTAAAATGGAATTTAACACTTGTATTTCACTTATGGATAATTATAATTTATTCCATAAGATTGACAAATACTGGCTCTGTGTGACACTGGGTTGGGTCACAACTCTTCATCTTGCTGGTCAAACCATGGCACCATCATGGGAACAGAGCCCTTTCTACAGTGAGCAGAGCATAGCCATCCTTGGCCCTCACCTCAGCTCTCCCAGGAAAGGGTTTGTTAGTTTCATGAAACAGATAAACAGGAACTTGAGCGCTGCCCTGAGCTGCCCTGAGTCTTGCAGAGAAAGAAATAAGAAAAATGATCTGTATAGTTGATTTAATCTCATTAAAATTTCCATTTTGTATATGATGAAAACTTGTAAATGTTCTTACTTTGTAAATCCATAAATATACACACACTAAAAGACATATTTACTGACTGGGAGACCAGAGACTGAGCGGTCTGACTACGTGATCCCATGTGAGGTCTGCATGCGCTGTCCCAGGTTACAGATGAGGAAGCCAGGTCTCGGATATTTCAGGGACTCGCAGTCATGCAGCCAAGTTGGCAGTTGAGGAATTTCCTCCATCCCACTGGCCTGTGAACAAACAAGTGTTTGGAACATTTTCTGGACTAATACTGATTGATGTGGGAGGGTCCAGCTTACTGTGGATGGAGATAGTCCCGGGCAGGTAGTCCTGGGATGTATAGGAAAGCAAACTGAGCAACTCATGTAGCGCAAGGCAGTAGTCAGTTTCCCTCTCTGGTTCCTATCTCTGTTTCTGCTTGAGTTCCTGCTTTGTTTGTCCTCAATGATGGACTGTGACTGGGCTGAGGGAGCCAAATAGCCTTTTCTTCCCCAAGTTCTTTAGGTTCCTGTGTTTATCACAAAAACAGAAAAGCAAATGCAATGGCGCCTAGGCTGATTTTTAACTTGGCTGTAGTGAATAATGCCACAGTGAACATGGGTTACAGGTACCTCTGTAGTACACTTAGGCTTTTTCAGGTATGTACAGGGGGCTGGTGTAGCTAGATCATGCAGTACCTTTGGTTTAGTTTTTGAGGAACCACCATATTGATTTTCACTAGTGGATGTACTAGCTTACAATCCCATCACCAAAGAATAAAAGGGCCCACCTGACACCCTCACCAGCTTTTGTTGTCCTTTGTCTTTTTTCATAAACAGTATGTATGTATGTATGTGTGTATATATATATATACACATATATATGTATATATATATGTATGTGTGCATGTATGTATGTGTTGAGTGTGTATGTATTGATTGTATGTACATGTCTGGGCATATCCTACATCACACGTGGATATCAGAGAGCAACTAGTGGAGTCTGTTCTCTCCTTCCATCATATGAATTCTGGGGATTGAATTCAGATCATCAGGAGTGGAGCAAGAGCCTTTGCCCACAGAGACATCTGACTGGCTTTTGTTTTCTTAATGATAGACACCTGACTGAGGAGACATGAATTCTCAATATAGTTTCCATTTCCCTCATGGCTAAGAATATTGGACATCTTCCATCTTCCTGATGGCTAAGGATATTGGACATCTTCCACGTCAATTTGCCATTTGTACTTCTTCCTTTGAGAACCTTTCATTTGATTAACTCCCCATTTATGAATTTGATGATTTCATTTTCTGACTTTTAGCTTTTTGAGTTCTTTATATGTTCTGAATATATGCATATTATATAATACATTATATAATACACACATATATATAATCTTCCCACCTACCCCCATAGATATATAGCTACAATGAGCTCCTATACATTAGCTATCTCTTCACTGTGCTGTTTTTTTTCTCTGTATGGAAGCTTTTTAATTTCATGCAAATCCAAATCAATTCTTGCTGTTATTTCCTGGGTACTTTTCCAAAAGTCCTCACCCAAGCCATAATCTTAAGGAGATTCCTAGTAACTCCAGAGACTTGGGACTTAAACTGAGGCACTTGACACAGTTTTAATTGATTTCTTTTTTAACAGAGTGTGATATACAGATCTAGTCTCATCCTTCACATGTGAGAAATTCTGCACAGTGTTTGTTAAAGGGGTGGTCTCCTCTGTTGAAAAAACAGGTGTTGAGATACAAAAAGATTGAAATAATTCCATGCACCCTATAAGATCACCACAGACTAAGGCTGATCTTAAATTCCAACCAAAAACAACGGTAAACACACATATACTGGAAACTGAGCAACACCCTACTCAATGATAATTTGTTCAAGGAAGAAATAAACAAAGAAATTAAAGACTTTAGAACTTAATGAAAATGAAGACACATCATACCAATACTTATGGGACACAATGAAAGCAGTGGTAAGAGGAAAACTCATAGCTCTAAGTGCCTCCAAAAAGAAACTGGAGAGAGCTTACACTAGCAGCTTGACAGCACACCTGAAAGCTCTAGAACAAAAAGAAGCAAATACACCCAAGAGGAGTAGATGGCAAGAAATAATCAAACTCAGGGCTGAAATCAACCAAGTAGAAACAAAAAGAACTATAGAAAGAATCAACAAAATCAGGAGCTGGTTCTTTGAGATCAACAAGATAGATATACCCTTAG
>JADRCD010232149.1:0-12335 GCA_019843815.1 Montemys delectorum
TGGCAGGGCTTCTGCCTTTTTGAGTTTTAGTTTTCCATTGGTGAACACACTTAGTCACAGCTGCAAGTAGATTCCAGGACATGGAGCCACACCAAGTTCAAGGGGCACCGCTAACCCCACTCATGCGGCGAGGTGCCAGCTAGCTCAGGCTACAATCAAGATTCTCCAGGCTTGAAGTAGGGCCGTGGGGAGTAACAGAGGCTGGGAAAGCAGAGCAATGACTTGAAAAGCACACTGCAGAAGGTCTGCAACGCGATAGGGGCCAAGGAGGGGCTTCCTCTGCTGCCCCATTTCCCTACCAGGTTGTTCTAGTAGCTTCCAAGTCACTTCATGCCCTACTGCCCAATCACCTCCCAGGGTGCCAAGAAAGCACTTTCTGAAAGCAGCTAGAACTATTCTCCGCTGTCTCCCCACCCCCCACCTCCATTATTTGCATAACAAAACACAGACACGCCCACACCTCCCCCTCCCACCTTGCCTTTCACTGTTCCCTGCTCACAGATCCCTCTCGCTGCCCACTGCCCCGTGTTTGCACCAGTATCCAGTTCTTGCTGCAACTCTTTTTCCCCCCACTATTCTTGCCCTTAAAATGCAGTGTCTCCTTCACAATTTGATTGTGCCATGTCCTCATAGGCTCATGTGTTTGTGCAGTTGGTTTTCAGCTGCTGGTACTGTCTTGTGAGCTCAGGGAAGTTTGGGAGGTAATTTCTAGGGCTGCAAAGATGGCTCAGTGGTTAAGAGTATCGCCCGCTCTTCCAGAGGACCTAGGTTCAATTCTCATCACCTACATGGTGGCCCCAACTGTGTGCAATCAGTCACGCATGAGGTGAACAAACAAATATGCAGACAGAACGCCAATACACATAAAATAAACAGTAATTTTTACAAAGAGGCAATCCTCAAAGGGTTGATACACATAGGAACTTACAGAGACTGTGGCAACACACACAAGACCTGTGCAGGCTCAAAGTAGACGAAGAGCATTGAGGAAGGGAGGTAGACACAAAGTCTCCCTCTCCTAACCAGGAATCTACTTGCAACTGACACGTGCTGGGAGAGAGAATCAGTTCTCTCCAATGTCACTGAGCAAATCAACCCCACTCTAGAGCAGCCCCTCAGGCCAAGGTGAGAAGCCGCCGCTGAGGCAGAATATTATGCACACTTGTAGCAGAAGGATGAGTTTAAAATTTTTCTACCTGTGTGTGATAACCCAGATAATCCCAATACTTCCTGAGTCAGGAAAATGGCTAGGAGTTCAGGGCTAGCCTAAGCTACATAGTGAGTTCTGGGCTAGCCTAGGGTACAGAGAGAGACCTTTTTTATATATAAAATGCAAAGCAGGACTCATCACACACTCTGGGTTCAGTAGACATCTGCAATAACCATTTTATGCACACTCTTTTCATGCCACATGAGCCCTATTAGTGCAAATCGTAAAGCTACACTGTACCTTGGACTTGCACCTACTTAGCAACTTGTGCTTTGTCTTTCACTGATAAAAATCCTGGCTTGAGCCTGTGAGGTTGGGCTTGCTAGCCTCCCTTGATAGTCACAGGTGAGGAAGCAGTTGCCTGCCTCCCCTGCAGGCCTGAGAGTTAAACCAGGGTCAGGGAATAAGGCCCAGAGTATAGAAAAGCCATCCCAGAGTCTTCTTACCCCAGGCTTCTGGACAGAGGACCACAGCCATCACTACTGTTGACAGAGGCTTGTCCAGAAGGGCTGGGGATGTAGCTCAGGTGACAGAGTGCTTGCCTAGCACGCACCAAGCCTGGATTCCAATCCCCAGCACCCCAGTTATGACAGTGCATGTCTGTAATCCCAGCACTCCAGAGAGGAATGCAAGAGAACGAAGAAGTTCAAGGTCATCTGCAGCTCCACAGTGAGTTCAAGGCCAGTCTGGGATACATAAAACCTTGTCTCAAAAACAAAATACCAAAAGAATTCATTCTTCCATGCTCCTCAGTGGAAGAATTCTTTTGAAAGATACTGTATCTCCCCAGGGAGACACAGTGGGTCTTTTCTTTCCATGGGTAACAGTATTGCATTAGGACTCCAGAATCAAAAAAAAAAAAAAAACAACACACACACAAAAGGGGAAAGCTATCCATTCATTTACTCACAATAAGTTGCTTCTCTTACATTTTATTATTAGAATAAAAGGGATCAGAAGCTGCATGCTGGGGCATGTATATAATTTGAGCACCTAGGAGGTACAGGCAGGAAGACTGAGTGTTCAAGGGCATCCTTGGCTACAGAGAGGTTGTTTACAGCCAGTTTCCAGTCAGGCTATGTGAGACTGTCTCAGTCTCCATACACAGAGCTCTCCCTAGCCTTCTATGTATTAATTTTTTCCATATATATGTTTTCTATCTATAGTAGACTAATGTCACCTAGTGAGTAGTCAGGGTTGGGTCTTGCTCTGCTAGCCAAGATGATGAGAGTCTACTACAGTCGGAGGCACATGAATTAAAACGTAGAAGGAAAAGATTGCAGTCAGTCCTTATGGCATATAGACAAGCCATGCCATAACCCGCCCAGCATTGAGCCTGTACCAATGGGATGTAATGGCTTTAAAACACACACGAATTAAAACATAAAAGGAAAAGTTTGCAGTCAGTCCTTATGGCATATAGACAAGCCATGCCATAATCCCCCCCCCCCAGCATTGAGCCTGTACCAATGGGATGTAAAGGCTTTAAAACAGGTAGATGATAGGTTAGAGATAGAAGCATACACAATGGGGTATGTTGAAGTCTGTTTTACTTAGCTTTGTTTTCCTTTTTTATGGAGATCTGGGATCTACAAACTTCTCTCCAATAGGCTTTAACTTCAGCCAGAGAGCTGATTACCCTGAGATGCCAGGGTCCTGAGTTCCTTATCACTCTCAACGGTCTCATACCATAAATCTCAAGCTGCTATTAATGTGGCCAGACAGATTTTTTTTAAGACCCCCATAGACCGCATACAATTAACCATCTCCTGTCAGCTGGAAAATCAGCTCAATAGCCATTCAAGTTCACGTCCAAACTCTTTTGCATTAAGGAAACTCTGTAAGCTTCCTTCTCTTAGGACTAGACTCTCAGAGGCTGTGGAGAAAGAAGGAAGTCTAAAAAGAGATGGGGCTGGCTAGATAAAGGGAAAAATCCAGGAGTCTATCACATGCAAATGCAAGTCACAGAGCATAGTAGCCACCAGACCTTTCTCTCAAAAGTTCTTCATTGAGCCAGTTACAGAAGTAAACTATACAAATAGGGACCCACTTTTTTTTCTTTCTATTCCATTCAGATCCTGCAAAGTTACATGCCAGTGTGTGCCCACCTAGAGCACAGAGTGAAGTGGCCAAGTAGCTGTGCTTGTTGGTGGCTGAGGGCATCAGAGCAGATGGCAGCCTGCAGATAGTTCTTGGGGAGAACGCTGAAGTAATATCAGCTCACAGAAATAGCTTCTCGGATTTGGTCTTGGTACCCTGGCCATCAACTCAGAGGAACAGCATCCCAACCAAGCATCCTGAGAGCAATGCCCCTTGGGTCATGCACATCGGACTAGTACATTTTTCAGAGTCAGATTCTATGAGCCAAGATGGTAGAGGTCTAATATAGATAGAAGATTAACAGGGTGTCCTTGTATAGTCCTACCTCAGCTTCCACTGCTGACTGGATCTCTTACTTGATATTCATGGATATGTTTCACTCACAGTTCAGAACCCATTCTTTTCCTCTGCCTTCCCAACCCTTGAGCTCCCTCATTGTCTCTCTCTTTCTTTGATCTTCCCCTTCCTCTTCCTTCTCTCTTGGGTCTATTTGTATTAATGTCTTTTCCTCCTTCTGGGATGTTTGTCCCCAGAGTCTGTGCATCCAGTTCTATCTAGATTTTAACCATGACCTGCTTTAGGGAACCTTCCCACATTCTCTCTCAATCCCATTTTACAGCCTGAAGAACTGTTCTTTTGAGTATCAGTCTTTGTACTCCTACCTTCCAATGCCATTAGACCAAGTGTGCTCTGAAGGTAAGCCATGTTGACATACCTCATCCTGATCTAGAGTAAACAGAGCATCTCCTTAAACCTACATGGTACACACCATAGATGCTCACCTGCTCCAGGGAACTTGGCTGTGAAGTCCTGCAAAAAGATAACATTGGTTAGAACAATTCATTTGCATAGATTTGTATCATCCCAAAGAAGGACCAGACAGAGCCAAGACCAATGTCATCTTCTCCTCCCAAGTCCTTCTTTCCTTATTATGGCAGAAGTCTCCAGCACATCTCCAGTTAGAAACACAGAGTATCTCTCATTCTGTTCCTCTCCTGTTCTTTTGGTCTCTCTGATTCCCTAACTTTTCTCTCTGTTCATTTCTTTAATGTGAGCCCTCTAAGCTCACACTAGCTCACTGTGTTTTGAATGCTACCCAAAGAACAGGGATTCTGAAACAGTTCTGTTTAGACTGATTTCCTGTTAAAATATGTCTTAGTTAGGGTTTTCCTGTTGTGAACAGACGCCATGACCAAGGCAATTCTTATAAGGACAACATTTTATTGGGCTAGCTTAAAGGTTCAGAGGTTCCGTCCCTTATCATCAAAGTGGGAGCATGGCAGTGTCCAGGCAGGCATGGTGCAGGTGAAGCTAAGAGTTCAACATCTTCATCTGAAGGCTGCTAGCAGAATATTGACTTCCAGGAAGCTAGGAGGAGGGTCTTAAAGCCCACACCCACAGTGACACACCTACTCCAACAGGGCCATACCTTCTAATAGTGCCACTCCCTGGGCCAAGCAGATACAAACCATCACAAAATTCTTCAAAGGCTCACTGCCACCCAGGCCAACATTTACATAATAAAAGACAATCTTGGGGTTGGAGAGACTGCCACAGAGCATTGGATCCCCTCCCCACCCTCAAAGAAACCCCACATTGTTGCAGAGTGGGTATAGCAACCACCTGTAATTGTAGCTCCTGAATGTGGAGACAAGGGGTCCCCAGAGCAAGCTGCTTAAGAAGGCAACCAAATCTGGGTTTGATTGGAAAGCCCTGTCTTTATGAATAAGGCAGAAGAATTATGTAGTATGATTCCCAGTATCAATCCCCAGCCTCCACACATATGTATGCATATGCACACAGTACACCCACATACATGTCAACATAGACAGAGGGCAGGATTCAATTTTTGTTTTTCCAGCTTTAGACTTCATTTGGGGTTTTCTTTGCCTATGCTAACCCACTTTATATCTTGATTAAAACAATAACACAAAAAACCGACACTCCTTGCTGATTCTCCAGGGCTGTGGCTGCATGCGAATGAGCACCCTGCTAATCTTCTGGACTCCCCTCCCACTCACCCCACGACCTCCGGTGAGTCAGGGCTTTCAAGGAGCCTCTCTTCTAAGTCAGCTTCTCTTCTGCATCCAGAGCTCTTGGCTGCCACTCTTCCCTGTCATGCCACTCTTTTCCTGCCCCTGCCTCCCAGGAGGCCTCTCTGGAACTTTCGATGATAATGCTGCTGTTCACCTTTGCTGCCACAGCAAAGAGTAGCATCACCTTGTGGTTGCCTTTGTAAATGTCACCAAGGCAATCAAAAAGCACAGGTAGAATGGTACTAATTGCTCACGTTCACATTTCTACAAAAGATTCAGAAAGGAAAAGTAATGTGCCAAAAGGGACAGGGACTCTCGTCCCTCTGATTCATCCTGTCATGACTTTATAAACAAATTTCGCTATATATAAGGCAGGGACTCGTTCATCTTATTCATTAGTGGTACACACACACACACACACACACACACACACACACACACACATATATATATAGTTTTATAGTTATAGTTATTCCAGCCTTGGATTTCTCTTAGGGATTTCTCTGTCTGTGCTAACCCACTTTATATCTTGATTAAGACATATAAGTATACACATATATGGTGTCTTTGTATGTTATGTACATATGCATGTATACACACTCACATATATGAGTGTGTGTGCATGCATGAGCACACATGTATCTACAGGTGTCCTCGGCAGCCAGAAGAAGTGGTCAGATCCCCCTGGAGCTGGAATTGCAAACCTCTGTGAGTTGCCATGTAAGTGCTGGGAGCCAAGCTCTTCTTCCTGGAAGAACACCAATCACTCTTAAACCAGAGCCAGCACTCTAGCCCGATACGTGGTTATTTTAACCACGTTCAATTTGGGTGAACACAGAGAACCAGAAAGTAAAATATGGGCTAAAGTAGATGTCGTGGCATCCTCTCTGATGGGAAGTCTTCCCTTCTCTTCGTCTTTAGCTTAGTTCCCTCCTTCCTCCCTCTCTCCCTCTCTCCTTCCTTTCTTCCCCCTCACTTCCTTTCCTGCCTAGTGTTGAGATCACAGGCATGAATCAGCATATCTAGCAAGACAGAATGTTCCACACTCTAAGAATTAGGAACCATGGTGAGGTTGCAAAAGCTCTCCCTTTCTCTTCTTTC
Organism: Montemys delectorum; assembly: GCA_019843815.1. NCBI lineage: Eukaryota > Metazoa > Chordata > Mammalia > Rodentia > Muridae > Montemys > Montemys delectorum. The sequence goes on from JADRCD010232149.1 coordinate 6,448, forward strand.
TTTCCTTTCTTTCTCCTGGAAATTCCAACTCTTTCCTGAGACGAAACCACTCCTAGATTTCTGAAGGATGTAGGGGGAGATAGCCTGGGCTTGGCAGGCCGCAGGGTGGAGGCTGAACTTCAGCTTCTGCGAGGAGCCTGTGCAAATGCAGGTTCTAACCTTCTACCTGGAGTTACTAATCCTGTTTTGTGAGCAGATCTAGTGGAGCCTTTACTGAAATGGGGCCTGGGGTGCATCTGGATTTTGCCACCTCTGTTGCCTCACTCTCTGGATCTTTCCTCACCATGACTGCTCTGGGAACCACCTGGGAACTACCTTCCCTCCCACTCATAGCCCAGCTCCACAGAAACAAGTGGGACACGTTGCAGGAAAGGAGCCCGAGGAGGTGAGGGGCAGGGTCTGCAGAGACTAAGGAGGGCAGACAGCTGTACAGTCTGGAGGCAATTAGGCCTTCTGTCTGCAAATTGGAATCAAAGTTATTATTTATACTGTTCAGCTAGATGTTGACTGAAGCCGTATCAAAGCCTGGCTAATTTATAACAGGGCTCCCAGAGAACAGCCAAACAAATGCATCCCACGTTTCACACAACGGAGGTGGAGGGTGGAGGCTTAGAGAGCTGTGTGTTTGGAAAGTAGAAATTACATTTATTGTTCATAATAAGCCATAAACGTTAGGGTCAATATTCTTAGCTGTTTTCCTACTGGACGCAAATATCCTGTTTGATTGCTGCAAAAGCTGTAACTGAGTCTGACGATCTAGCTCACCTCCACCTTGGGAGGACTGACCTGAGAAAAACTCAGAAAAGTGTATGTATGTTCATTCGTGCATGCATGCATGGCCATATATGCACATCCCCACAGAAGTCAGAGGTCAACCTTATGTGCCACCTCCAAGGGGCGATTCATCTTATATTTGATACAGTCATCAACTGAGCTAGACTGGCTGGCTTGTAAGCCCCAGGGGTCCTCCTGTCTCTGCCTCCTCAGCACTGGGATTAGAGAGAGGCGCACCATCACATGCAGCTTGGGTGCTAGAGATCCAAACTCAGCACAATGCTGATTGATTGAGCCATCTCCCCAGACTCTCATTTGAATTCTTTTGACCCCTGGCTATTAACTCCTCAGCTGACTTAATATTTTGGTTATTGATAAACACATTTCATAAGCATTTGTTTTAGGGTTTCCAATAGCTTTCACTGCTTAAAGCATCTTGTAGATGAACTGGGTATAGTGCCACCACAAGAAATGTGGAGGCAGAAGGACCTGAAGTTCAGGGCTATTTCCCTCACATAGCAAACTGTGGGCTAGCTTGGAGTATAGGAGACCCAGCTATAAGACCATAGCAAGGTAGAGGCCAAATGATCTTTTTCTGGCTATCTACCCAAATATTAGTACCAGCCTGCCAATGAATATCTGGAAAAACACATATAAGAGCTACTTGAAGCAGGAGGGTAAGGAGAGTTTCCACTTGCCTCAGCATCTGCGTCAGGAATCTTGTTAAAGTCTCACCTGTTGCTCCTCTACCACAGCACTCTTGGGTTGTCGATATTCCACTGCCCTTCTGACAAAGGTCTCAGAGAATTCCTATTTTGAAATGTTCAATGCCAGTATGAGTTAGGCAGCATTTATATTTCTCCAAATTGAGCAAGAAGGTTCTGTCTAGCCGGGTTGTGGTGTCGCACGCCTTTAATCCCAGCACTTGGCCGGTGGAGGCAGGCAGATTTCTGAGTTCGAAGCCAGCCTGGTCTACAGAGTGAGTTCCAGGACAGCCAGGGCTATACAGAGAAACTCTGTCTCGAAAAACCAAAAAGGAAGGAAGAGAGAGAGAGAGAGAGAGAGAGAGAGAGAGAGAGAGAGAGAGAGAGAGGTAGTTTAAAAAAGGAAGGTTCTGTCTGGTTTGTGTATGTTGCTTTTGGTTTTTGTCATTATATTTAGTTTTGATTTTCCATTCTGAGACAGGTTCTCCTTCTACAGCCCCAACTACCCTGGAACTTACTATGTAGCCCTGGTTGGCTTTGAGCTGGTAAAGATTATTGACATGAGCTGCTCTGCTCAGCTAAGAGCTTTTTTGTTTGTGTTGGCTTTGTTTTTTAATCTGTGAAAAACTTAACTGCAGCATCAGGGACCCTGCCTTGCAGCCTGTGGGTAGATCATGAGCCTTGCTTGGGAGGTGTTCTCAGTCATTGCAATGCAACGGGAGAAAACTCAGAAGTTCCTTTAATGAAGCGACTGTCTCTACTCCAGCAATGGAATGTTATGCTGGGAGAGAAAAGCATCCCATACCCTGAGACACAACCAAAGTAAGCAACTCGGGGCTTCCAGCAACCAAGGACCTAACAAGGACAGTCCCTTCCTCAGGGCACTTCCGCAGTCACAGGGGATGAGATCTTGCATCTTTCAACACCTGCATGGCAAAGGGGAGGATGTGACAAGAGCTGAAGGGTGGGCAGCTGGTCAGTGGCATCTGTGACCTGATTTGGAATGACCCCTGAGACACAGGTTCTCAACCTTCCTCACACTGTGACCTTTTAATACAGTTCCTCATGTTGTGGCGACACCCAGCCACGAAATTACTTTAGTTGCTACTTCGTAAATGTAATGTTGCTACTGGTATGAATGTAATGTAAATAAATATCTGATATGCAAGGTGGTCTTAGGAGACCCCTGTGAAAGGGTCCTTTGACCCCCAACCCCCCAGGATGAGGACCACTGACCTAAGAGATACAAAGATGGTGGAGGCTAGAGAAGAAAGGGAGACAGGGATCCCTAACCCCCATTGAATGCTGACCATATACCGTGTGGACCAAGCAACAGTCCAATCTGGAAACCCCGTTTGTTTTCTGTTTCACCTGTAAAGGAGCCAGAGCAAAATGATCCCAGACTGGAAGTCAGGTGGTCAGTAAACAGCGGGGATGGCATTTGAATCCAAATAACCTGGCTTCCCGCCCTGCCCTGCCCCGGATTCTAGTTCCCAGAGGTAGTGGTGGGAGCTACAGGGCTCTGTACCCGCCAAGTTCAAGCCTTTTTTTTTTTTTTTTTTTTTTCCAAGGCAGGGCTGCTGGGAAAGCTAGAAAACAGCCAGGCTGCCTGACAGATTTCAAGGTCCTGGAAAAAAAAAAAAAAAAAGTGACCGATGCCTCATTTGTTTGCCTATACCCTTTCTCCCTGGTACTCCACAGGCCACCCCACACTGTGGTGTCTTTTCCTCGCTACCTGCTCTCCCTCCGGCCTCAGCGTTCCCACCCAAATCAGCTATTACAGTAAAGAAGGTCTAGCGCTAATAAGGATCCACTGTTTTACTTCATTTGGACTTCGGTCTTGGTCATCTCCTTCTGATCAATTTGTGAGAGGTGGGAGGGTGAACCGTGGGTCTGGGAAGTTTTTGAAAAATCCTTCCTTTCCTCTTAGAACATAGGCCCTGAGGCGAGCGGAGTACTCCACAAGTTGAGGGATCTAGCATTCCACCATGCAGGGGGTGAGTAGGTGGAGGGGGGGGGGGGTGGATTTGGAAGGGGGGGGGAGGAGGAAAGGCGGGATGGGGGAGGAGGAAGAGGCTGCCTCCTCAAGGGAAGCAGCTTTCCCATGGAACTGCACCGTAGCTGGTGCCCATTAGCATCCCTATGCATAATAAGAGTTTGGCTCATTGTCATGCAAATGAATTCAGATGACAACACTCTCTCCTCGACAACACTGCCTGGGCACTGGAAAGTTTCTCACACTGTGGCAGCCAATAGGAGCGCACGCCCTCGCCATCTTTCATTAATTACTTCTGTGCCCTTCACTCGGGCAAGGCTTGTTCTCAGTCACATCCCCCTTCACTTCCCAGCTGCTGCCTCATTCTGGAAAGGCCGATGTCCTCCCCGATCCACCAAATAAAATATGTCCTAAGGTAAATAAAAGCTAGAGAGACAGTCCCAACTCGGATGAAGCAGATTTGGTCTAAACAGAAACCAAGGCATTTGCAGCCGTGTAAGGACAATTTTTCCTTGGTATTTCCCGTTCACCACATGTCCCAGGACATCAGTTGCTGTTCTGATGGATTCTCAGGGATGAGCTATAGAGTGACTGACATCTTTGCCATTGTGTGTGCTGTCAACCCCACATTCTGCACAGCATGCTGATCAATGCCAGCAGGCTTAAACTCAGCCACCAGGTCACTGTCACCAGCTTAGTTAGTTCTTACCGGGAAGATAGTTCTCCATCAACACTAACAGTAATGCCAAGAGAAAGACGGGGCATTGAAAGCCCAGCCAGAGCTCAGCACACTCTTTCTACCCGCTGAAATCTTGGACAGCCAGAAAGATCTCTTCTCCAGCCCCTCTATAGGCCTGGAGTGGGGAGGTATCTTCCTGACTTGGGGCAAGTGAATTCTACTGTGTTAATTGCACTGTGCAAGTCTGTGTGGGCATCTATAACATGGAGCTAGTTAGCTACATAGACCTAGCGGTGATTTGGTCCCTGCATATGTTAAACATATAAATATGGCCTGGCCCGATGTTGGCGCTTTGAATGGATGTTAGTGGGAGTCATTAATGAATTTTCTCAAACTTTGCTTTTGCTTGGTTGGCTTATCCTGCTAACCATTCTTTTTCCAGTTCAGCCAAGTTCACTCTTCAATTTATTACTACTTCCAATCCTCCAGGCAGCCTTACCCCAGGGTCTTTTTCTTTCCAAAATGTTTAGCAACAGTAAAGTGTATAATGTCATGCAGTGTGGCTTCTACAGAAGGCGTGAGATCTCAGGCCTAACTGTCCCAAATGTTCAACCTGTCCCCAAGGATCTTGACACTTCCACCTTGCATCTGAGTGCACAGGGTCAGGGAAGATAGGGGCGGAGGAGGGTGGGACATGCTATGAATCAACTTTAGTTTCCACATTATCTCGACAACAGACAGGCTTTGTAGGCAGACACAAATTTTATGCAAATCATATGCAAATCTGAATGTAAATACTTTGGACCCAGGGAGAAAAATCCAGGGGGAGATATTCCTGTTTTTTTCCCTCTACTTCCCAAGTTTTCTGATTGGTCAGTTGGGAAATCATTATAAAGACGCAAAGGTGAACGTGATTATCAGGAATTTGGTTTACCTGCTTGTCAAGGTCACCTATGGAGGAGACTTAGGAGGTGTAAGCTGCTGCTGCTAATTCCACTCTGACCCCAGCTATGGAAGGAATAAACATGGATGTGAGCTAGGCAGTTTGGGCTGGGCTGAGGAGGGCTGCCAGCACAGTGTAGCTGAACTGCCTTTTCCCTGACCTCGAGTAGAGGAACTCTTCTTTTCATTTCTTTTCAAAATTGAAAAGAAGCTTAAAGAAACTTAGCTAGGGTGGGGACCAGGAGAGAGCAAGAGGAGAAAAAAAAAATGTTCATGGCCCTGTTATTCACCCATTTGGATTTGGACCTTGGAATCTCTTGTATTTTGGTTTGACTTCGTTTTGGTCTCACTGTAGCCTGGGCTGGTAGAGCTCACTAAAGCTCAGACTGGCTTTAAACTCACAACGATCTTCCTGCCTCAGCTTCCCAAATATAGAAATGAGATTCCTGGGGCCCCCTTGGGCAGTAGACATTTCTTGAACAGGGCACTGAAAATTTCAACAACAAATCTCAGAAGGTGAGCACACTGTGCTAAGAAAGTTCAGAATGCTGCATGCCTCCCCTGAACTTCTCTCACTAGCATCATAGTCTCTGGAAGAGTGTTCTGTCACAGGACTGTTGTCAGTATGAACCCATGGTCCCCACACCTCAGCTGGGCGCTCAAAACTTCTAGGATGCCCACCCATGTGGGCTTTTGTCAGCTTGTAGCCTGTTCTCAAGGAGGGTTAGCTCATACCAGTTTGTCTTCCTCTCAGTCCCTCTCAGTCCCTCTCAGTCCCTCTCAGTCCCTCTCA
>JADRCD010232149.1:18624-29121 GCA_019843815.1 Montemys delectorum
GAAAAAGCACCGCGAAGAATGTCCATCTCAGCCAGAGACCGAAAAAGCACCGCGATGCTCACACCTGAACTCAAAGTCCCTTTAGAGTGTAACAGTAGCATGCAAATGAAGTTTGTGCTACTCAAACACGTGCAAATTTCAGCTCCCTCATTACTTGCTCTGTTGGAGGCCATGGAGACTTAAAGATAGTCAGCCTGAGAGGGCAGGTAGGAGTTGTAGCATTTGCTAGTGCCATGAATGGTCTAATTGGCTCCCCATTGGCTACTGTTTAATTACCTGGTGACCTTTAACCACCAACAGGCCATCATGCCTTCTGACCGGAGTCTCCCAAGTCAGTTTCTCACTACTCTTATCACCTTGTCCAAAGGCTTGGAATTCTCAGGTTTCTCCATCCCAAAGCCATTTGACCAGTCCTCTAAGCCCCTGCCTATCTGGGTTTCATGGGGATCAAATCCCCAGGCCAGGCGTTTGTCACCCATCCATCACAGGAAAGAAGAGATTGCACCGGCAGAAATTCCTATCCACCAATAGCTTTGGCTTTTGAAAAAAAGTTATCGACCCTGAAAAGAGAAGGCGTATGTTCTTTATCACCAGCTATTTCCATTCCAGAGAACTCCCTCATGCTTCTCTATAGACAATCTGAGTGCTGTGGTCGAGGAGAATGAAGACCTGAGTGACTGTGTATTAATAACATGAGCTCAGCCACTTCAAGGACTCCAATGCCTCAGACCTATATGGCAAGGCCTTTCCTTTTCCACATACAGATATTGACAGTGTGAGCACAGACTATCAACCACAGCTTCCTCATCCTAGACAACTGCAGCCGGAGACTGCTCCCCTACAGAGACCCCACCCCCCACCCCACCTAGATCACCCAACCTACCTCTTTCATGCTTACACATTGAGTTTCCAGGCTGTCTCCATCAAAGTACTTGGCCCACCCAATTCTAGCTTCTCTGTCTGGGTGTCTGTCATTTGGTTTTGGTTTCGGTTTTGTTGTGTTTTTCAACAGACGGTTTTTAAGTTTTTATTTATTATTTGAGAATTTTATACAATTTATTTTTATTACATACCCTTTAAACTCCTCCCAGATCTCCTCCCTACCTGCCCACCTATAGGTTTTTCTGTCCTGGAACTTGTTCTGTAGACCAGACTAGGCTAGAACTCAGAGATCTGTCTGCCTCTGCCTCGGGGGAGTGCTGGGATTAAAGGTGTGAACCACCACTGCCCACCTTTGACATTTCTTCATTTATGATGTCCAAGTCAGGTTAATGTCTAAGCCATGCAGCTTGTAGCATCACAAGGCTACCAGAACTGTCTCAAGAAGGTACCAAAGAGTCTGTGATCTCATAGCCTCCCAGAAAAATTTTGGTAATGTGGGATGGAAGTAAAATATATTTGAATGTAAGTTCCTCATCTTAGAAAACAATAATCCTGCCTTAGTTTTAAGATCTATTTCAGTAAAACTGAGAGATTGTGCTGACAGACATATAGCACATAGCTTCTACTGAAACTCAGCAAGTAACCCTAGTGGGTTGGTGGTTGATTCCTAATGCATTTTATGTAAATGATGAAGTCATAAACCAGAATAAGATCATCTGTGGTTGATTAGCAATGTCTGCCATAGGAATGGTGAAATATTCCTGGTGATCAGTGATTAGCAATGTCTGCAATGAGCCTTACTATGTGTCATGGGTATTACAAAATAAAAGTTCTCATTTTTCAAAAAAAAAAATAAGGTTATTCTGGGTATCTTTGAATAACTCTCTACAATTCTTGAGCCTTCATTTCTATTATCACAGAATACAGAAGGAAGAAGAAGGGGAATAACTAATGTTTTAATAGCTGAACAAAACAATGTCCAAAACCAGGGTTTTTTTTAAAAAGTTTTTATTTATTCTTTGAGAATTTTATACAATTTGTTTTGATCATATCCCCCTTAAACTCCTCCCAGATCTTCTCCCTACCTGCCCACCTACCCAACTTCAAATTCTTTCAAAACAAAAACAAAACCAGAAAAGTCAGATTCACATTGGCAGGTCTCCTGAGCATCAGGCCTGAGTCAATCTACCCAGTGTCACTCCATGGGGGCTGGGGGAACCTGGCTTTCCTCCCCCCAGCAGCCATCAGTTATGAATAACTTCTTGCCAGGGTAGGACTTTGTACCCACTCCCCTCCTCCACACAGTCACTGAAGCCAGTTTTCACCCATACCTGTCAAAGCAGATGTGGAAATCCCCTAGCCAAGACCTGGTCAAGTCCTAGACAGTGCAGTGAGAACTGATTTCACCCTTTTGATTCCCCGACATAATTAGTCAGATTGACCTTCCAGCCACTTACACCTGCCCTCATCACTATTGCCGCAATTCTGAATTCCGAAGGGCTCTGATCAGTCCCCGAGCTACAGGTCCCAAGTTGGAAATTGGGCAAGCTCAACATGGGTGACTTTAAATAGGTAGTGTGGTTGGCTGTGGCCGAGCAGTATTAACTAGTACAGCTGACTGAAACTAGTACACTCTGACTGAAATAGATCGAAATGCATCTCTGAACATTGGATAGTGTCCTCTCTTGCCTTTAGATATCTTTTCCATCTCCCAGATGCACTAGAGAAAGGGGCAGGGGATGCGGAAACTCCAAATTTGAAACTAAAGCTAGGTTTTATTGGCTTCACTTGAAATCAGTTGTAGGCTGTTTCCTAGTCCATGTTTTAGAATGGACTTTGGTTGTCCTGGTAAAAGGGGACAAAGAGTAGGTGCTGTGCACTTCTCTACTCCTCTTGTCTGGAGTGGAGCTGATGCGATGCCTGGAGCTGCCAGAAGTCAGTAAGTAGCCAAGGAAGGGAGTGCAGAGAGGTCAGGGGAACACAGGTTTGGGGATCAAAGGGTGCTTGCAAAGCTAGCCCTGTACTACCAAATGCCCTTTTCTTTCTTTCTTTCTTTCTTTCTTTCTTTCTTTCTTTCTTTCTTTCTTTCTTTCTTTCTTTCTTTCTTTTTAAGACAGGCTTTCTCTGTGTAACAGATCTGGCTGTCCTGAAATTAACCTTAGAGACCAGGCTGGCCTCGAACTCAGAGCTTCTCCTGCCTCTGCCTCGCAACTGCTGGGATTAAAGGTGTGTGCTACCACACTCAGCTCTCACAGGATAATTTTCTTTCCATGGTTTATTTAGTTTTTAAAATTATGTGTGTGTTGGTGGGTGGGTGCCGTCATGTGTGCACGTGTCCCTGGATGCTGGAAGAGAGAACTAGAGCCCCTGGACCTGAGCTTGGGAGTTGTTTAAAGCTCTCCTTGATACAGGTGCTAAGGTTCAAACTCAGAGCATCTAGAAGAGGAGCAAGTGTTTTTCAACACTGAGCCTTCTCTCTAGTCCCCAACAATTAAAATTTAAAACCACCACTATTCAATTTGTATTATTTGTAGCACATAGAATGTCTTTCTTCTTATTTTTTATTACATTTATTTAGTGTGTACGTGTGTCTATGTCCGTGTCTCTGTGTGTCTGTGTCTGTGTGCCACAGGACATGTGCAGCCCAGGCATCAGCCAAGCCTTTCTAAAGAGTGTTTCCCAAACATTTGAGGCAGGGACAGCCCATCTGTACACAACCTCCACCCACCTACAGCTTCCCAAATAAACAAAGGCACACTGAGTCAGCTCCTGACATCGGGTTCCTAATCTGGAGGCCCCATGCCTTTTACCCCTCTCACTACGCAGCTCATAAGAGCCACTCAGTCAACTGCGATGGCTTTAAAATTCAGCATCCTAGTGTTCATAGGCAGTGTCCTTTATTCTTGTGACACAGACACAAAACATCAGGAAGGACTCAGAGTGGACTAGGAGAACCTGTCCTTTTCAAACAGTTACATGGTGTTAATTTATCTTGAGAAGACCGGCCAGGAATCCACAGGGTATCTTTGCATATCCTGGGTCACCAATTCAAACCATCTGTGACCTGTTCTGTCTCATCTTTCCCCAGGGGCTTCACAGGAGACTAGCAGGGAGGAGGAACGGGGAGCACTCCTGTGGCTCCTGTCTGTGCCTGGCATTGTGTTCAGGGGTACCTTCAGAAGTAGATTATATTTGATCCTCACGAGATGCATGGGATGGTTTTCTCATTGCTCTGAGAAAGTATCTTACAAAAGCAACTTCAGAAAGGTTTATTTGGGCTCACAGTTTGAGGGAGACAATCTGTGATGGCAGCACCTTAGGGCAGCTGGGCACATTGAACCTTCAGTCGAGAAGCAGAAAGGCATGTATACCGCCCGGTGTGCAGTTGGCTTTCTATTTTTCATTATGTTCAGGATTCCAGCCCATGCAATGGTGCTGCTCATATTTAGATTGGGACTTCTCACGTGAATTTCCCCAGTCTAGAAACTCCAACATGGTCATGCCCACAGGCTGTATCCTATGTGATTCTAGACATTCTGCCAATGTTATCGATAGTCATCAGTGTTAACACAGGAGCTCCTCAGGCTAGGGAGTATTACCCCCATTTTTCAGAGGAGGAGATGAGGCTATGGGAGATGACTCCTCTGGGGCCCAGAATGAGGTATGTAGGGTAGTGGTCATAACCTATCCCCAGGACCCAGTCTTCTTTACGATTGTGCTGTGCTGTTATGGAGTCCTGGTAAAGGGACTGAAGTGACATTGCAGCTGGACCACTGAGACAGCTTGCAAATTCTAGTTCTTGTGACTTGATGCCGAAGACTCCAAGATGGAATCATGAGAAGAAGGAGAGAGCCAGATCTTTGCCTTGCCATTTGGAAGAGGGCTTGCTATTCGTCCTTTTGGATCCTGCAATTCATCATCTTGAGTGGACTTGTTGCAAAAACATGATCATGACCAATCTGACATCTACAATGGCATCATTTTCTCCAGGGTCCATGATACACCAGGAGGGGATTCTCTGAAGCAATTGGACAGAAGCATTGTACAAGCTCACGAGCACAACATGGCCATTTGAGCAAGGAAAGCACCTTCAAATGAATGCAGGAGGGCAGCATTTGGATGGAGATGTACCATGAGCTCTGGCATGCATACTTCTCACTGTGTCTCCTCCTTCAGTCAACACAGCCCGGGAACAAAACAGAATCTGGAAAATAGACATTGCATTGAATCTGACGGAGCTTCAGATTGTGCGTGAGCTTGGCTGAGGTGGCGGTTCAGGGGAGCTGTATGGTAATAATGCTTGGAACATTCTTGCTAAGATCCATGGCTCCACTTTGACTTCTTCAACATAAGAGGAATAAAGTCCAGGTTGTTTCTCCTGTGTTCCCAAGGCTCATGAAAGCCAGACACTAGACTTCTGTTGGATCTAAAAGGAAATGCCCAAATAAGCCCATAATGTTACTGGGAAAATGACTTGAAGGACCAGTGTTTCTGATTTCTCAGGTACATGCTCCAGGCTGGGCTATATTTTGAGAAGCTGAACCAGCTATTATCTCAAGATCATCTTTTATTAAGAAGTTGTCCCCCAAAAAAGTAGGCGGGGAAATGGATTAGCACACTGGAAAAAGGCTAGAGGCTGGGAGCAAAAAGCAACAAAGGTTTGGCATAGAGGATTTTGCATCTTATTCCGAAGCTCACATTATATAGCATCTTCCATGGTATGTGACTACTGATAAATATTCATCGGGAGAAGGAATAACCTAATGTGATGCAAATCACATGCAAAGCAATATGTAAATCAATCCATTCTATGAAGTCAATAGGTGAGGTACCATGCATATTAAAAGTACAGAGCAACAGCTTCCAAAGATCTAGGAGAGAGAGGCTCCTAATGCGAGCAGGGACCTTCCAGTCTTTAAGGGATCCATTAGTCAGAGGAGAATCTCCTGTCAAAGAATGACACCAAGCATGAAGCTGCCAAGCAGGGCCAGAGAGAAAAATAGACAGGAGGACAATGGCTGTTCCCTTCAAGGCTGATTCCAAAGAAGTTCTCCTTCCTGGCACTCCCACCCTGATCAGATCTGATAGTGATTGGTTGGTCAAGACAACTGAGTGACAGGGAGGCAGGCTGATCTGCTTGTTTATTAGCCACGCTCTTCTAGATGGCTCCTTCAAGCCTCCCAACAAAAGAGCAAGGGACACTAGGACAGAACAGGGAGAAAGTCTCTATGAATTCCCCAGTGTACACACAAGATGTTTATAGGCTTTTGTATCCTTTGAAAGCTTGCTTCCCTCCAATGTCACAGGCTCACACCAGGACATACACGCTTTGCACAAAATTGCAGACATACAGGAAGTTGAGAGGAGCCCAGAGCAGGGAAGATTTGTACTCTACCGTTTCAGGCATCCCCAGGGGTTGATGTCACAAATTCTCTAGCCCCAGAGAAGGTCACAAATTGTTTCGTATTGGAACTCCGCGCTCTGTTTGCTTTCAGTGCCTCTCAGACCTCCTGACAGGACAGGCGGACATGGAAATAAGTCAAGGGTGACCCTGTTGGTGACCCGTAGCCTCACCAGCCAACTCCTGATTGCAACCTTCTGGCTTCAGTAACAGCCTTTAATTCAGGCCTTCTGGCTTCTCCGAGGCCACAGTTGCAGTTCAGCTGCAGTAAACAAGGGTCAGGTCAGATGTTCTATGCCCTTGGTTCACGGTGTGACAAGCCAAGGTAGGAAGAAGATTGGCGGGTGGGGGTGGGGCCTAATGAAGGAAGGAACAAAGGGAAGAAGGTTCTGATCACTCAGCAGATCCATACCTCTCTACACCTAAGTACCCCTCTTAACTGGATACGTAGACCTAGTGTTTTTCAGTCCTTGGGATGCAAACATAACATGTGTGCTTGGATGCTGGTCCTCAAAGCCTTCTTTCCAGCCCATGCTCCTGGGGTATTAGATCATAAAAGCCACTCTCACAGCTAAGTAGTATACAGTAAAACATGAAGGCAGACAGTGACTCCAGTTTATATATACACAGCTCAGACACTACATACAAGGGCCACACACACACCTTTGCATATACCATCATTGTCACATCTCAGTACACATAGGGCATTTTTACAAAGGATTTTATATGAAGCAACTTATACAAAAGCCTGGGGGTATTCTGCTCTCTACGGCCCTAGGCACGGAATCCGAAACACAGTGGACGGGGCATCTCAGAGGTTGAGTGGGATTCATCCTCCCAACCAGCTGTCCCTGTTCACAGATGCTAAACCTGAGACCCTGCAGGAAACACCTCCATCAGAGTCAGCAAGACACTTGGGATGCAGGGATGGCACTTAGGGAGGTTGGTGCTGGACTTTCAGGGTAGGTGACTCTCCAACTCACCGGACTACAACTATTCTGTACATTTTGAGATGACTCTTCAAGCCTTCCCCATCAGAGCCCTGACTCTGTACAAGGTGCTTACATGGTTATAGAGCCTTTTATAGATTCTCCAGCCAACAGAGCTGGGGACTTGCCTCAGTCAGTAATGTACTTGCTACACCAAGATTAGGGCCTGACTTTAAATCCTCAGCACCCATGTAAAAAGTCAGGCACATCAGCACACATCTGTATCCCTGGCTCTGGGAGATGGAGCCAGGCAGATGCCTGGAGCTCATTGGCTAGTCAGTCTAATCAGGGAGCAAACCTGTCTCAAAATAAAGAGAGATTAAAGGAGACACCCAGGTGCTGACCTCTGGACTCCATACCCAGGTGCATACATATTTACATGTAGAATGCACATGTATGCAGGTGCACATCAGCACCAAGGACCTAAAGAGAGCTCAAAGCAGAAACTGTAGATAAAATACAAGAGTCTGGGACCCAAACACTTGTAGTATATTCCAGTAATATATGGAGAATTTTTGAGGGACCTCTCCCCACCCACAGGCAATGTCTGATCCAGGTTCTCCACGAGTTACCTTTGCTCTGCTTCTCCGGCTTAAATTCAAGCATATCCTATCTTTTGAAGAATGTCTTTTCAACTCCAAGGTCCTTTCAGGCTTAAGAAGTTGCAGGGCAAATAATGTAAAAAGATGAAAGTTGCCAGGAGGAAGTGGCTGTTGATAAGTAGAGCTTTATAGGGCTGTAAACCCCAGGCCTTGACTCTCTCTGGAGACAGCTGGGTTGCCTTCCCAGTCTTTTCTAGACTTAGCCCCTCTCTGCAGGAGAGCAGACCCCCTCACTAGGAGAAAATTCCTATGCTATTAAACACTCTCATCCATGGGGCAAGTGCTTATCAGAGATGAACTTTGTTTTTTTTACAGAGGTGGTGGTAGTTAAGTTGCCTGTTTTATTTAGTTTCCAGTGGCTGTTGGGTGTTCAGTTGGACATGCTCTTTGAAATGCAAGTCTTGCTTTTGCAAATTGAGACACCCTTGCTGTCCATGACTGTGGGGAAGCACTTCTTAGAACCACATCAGGAAGGCTTCAAAGTAATACTTATCCTGCCGTGCCAAATCTACAGTTACCAAGTCTAAACAGGATAAAGTCCTTTGAGTTGCCAAGGAGCTAATATGCTTTATGACAGGGGATTTTAACCTTTTCTGTCCTGGATAGTTTATTGGATAAGGATCTTGCTTTGAATCCCAACTTGGATGGCTGAACTACTGAACAGAGAGAGCAAGGTCAGTGTTCAAACTGAATTCTCCAAGTTATTCACATGCTCATTCATTCTCACACTTCCATTCATTACTATCAAGAATAGGTAAGCAGTTGGGGGTATGGCTCAATGAGCCTAGGATGTATGGATCAAACCCAAAGCCCTGGGTTTGAGTCCCAGCACTATATAAACCAGATAGGGTGGTGTACTTTTGAGGCAGAGTCAAAGTTATCCTTGGCTAGTTAGCTGAGTTCAAGGTCAGCCTGAGACATATGACACTGTCTCAAAAAAAAAGAAGAAGAAGAAGAAGAAAAGGAGAGTGACCAGATCAGCAGGTCCCTGAGTAGAAGAACTCATCATCATATAGTAGAGAGATGGGCAGGTCTCAGATTTCTGAAGCTGACCACATTGAGATGCCATGCAGGGGGACATGAATCAGAGAGGTAGGTAAGATTGGTCCCCTTGAGGCCCCAGAGGTCAATGTAAAGGCCATGAATCCATTCTCTTCCATGGGATGTTGCTCTTTGAGTTGAAGCAAAATCTTCATTCTTTAAAATAAGAAGCACCCTGCATACTGTCCCCCAGCCCATTTAGCTCCCTGATGCACACTCCACACATGTAGAGGACATCAAAGTGTGATTGTCAGCCATGAGAAGACTCAGAAGAGCTCAGGCTTCTAGCAATGGACTGGAATTTTAGCCAGGGTAGAAATGAGAAGAAAGGCGATCAGGCCAAGAGCTTGCCATCCTTTTTCTGTTCTCTAGAAACACAGCAGATGGCTTAATATGATAAGATGGTTCCTCTCCTCTCTCCAGTCTATCTCTCAACTCCTCTTCCTCCTCCTCCTCCCCCTCCTCTTCTTTCCCCTCCTCCTCCCTTCCTCTCCTTCCTCCTCCCCTCCTTTCCCTTCTCTCTCTCCTCTTCCCTATCCTCTTCCTCCTCCTCCCCTCCCTCTCCTTCCTCCTTCTCTTCCTCCTCCATCTTCTCCCCTCCTGATGTCTCTGTCTTCCTTACACTCCTTGCTATTTTCTTTGGGGAACACAAGATGAGAGGATACTTCCAGAGACACTAGATACAGCTCTTTCCCCTGTTATTGTTACCAAAGAGTAGTGAAAAACACATGCATAAAATGAACCCTAAAGCACATTCCCTTCTGAGAACGGGGAACTAAGAAAATATGGAAATATGGGAGAAGAGGATTCCAGCAGAGCCACGTCCAAAGGAGGAGTGGCCAGAGGCCAGTCAGCAGCTCTGTCCTCTCATAAGAGGGAGCTATAGGCAGGAGAGGAGACTTGGACTGGAGATATATTCAGAGGGACACTGCACTCCATGTCAACGTTGAGAAACAGCTGATGTCTCTTCTTGGTTAGAGACTGCCCCTCAGTAAATACTTACTGGGAGAAGCTGCGCGATTATTCCCACTTCAAGGTTCTAGAACATTTATAGGTCTTCCCACCTAAGCAAGAAACATTTTTCCATCAAAAAAGCTTTCATATGAAGATCTCCATTTTGAACTATGTTGTTCAGATCTAGAAAATTCTGGAAATAGAACCATCGGTAGCCTCCAAACATTGGGAAATTCACGTGCAGGACCTGATTTTAATGCTTCACCTTGCCCCAGAGAGAGGCAGGTGCATGTTTTCATTCAAAACCACATTGCTGGGGCTGAGGATGTGGTCTACTGACAAGAGTACTTGTCTAGTATGCACAAAGCTCTGGGTTTGATTTGAAGCACTGCGAAACTCGGGCGTCATGCTCCTTGATTCTACTTCCAGAACTCAAAAGTAGAATAGGAGCAGAAGCTCAGAGTCCTCTTCAGCTGCATATAGAGTGTGAGGCCAGCCTGGATTATAGAAGATCTCATCTTAAAAGGAATAAATGAGGGCTTAGAGAGATGGCTCAGTGGTTAAGACAACTTCCAGCTCTTGCAGAGGACCTGAGGTTGGTTCCCAGTACCCATAGCAAGTGGCTGGA
>JADRCD010232150.1:0-27286 GCA_019843815.1 Montemys delectorum
GCCCTTTGTATATAGTAGGTGCCCTTTGTATACAGTAGGCACTCAATATGCATCACCAGAAGAAGAAAATTTATTTCTCATACTAAACTACCACGGAGTTCCATCTTTCACTCAGTAATTTTAAAGTAAAATTTCCAAACATAATTCAAAAATCCAAAACTGAATTTCGGAGGTCTAGAGAAATGGTTCAGGGGTTAAGAGGACCAGGGTCCCCAGCAACAATGTGGCAGTCTACAGCTCCAGGTTAGCCTGGATACTCTTGTCTGGCCTACATAGACACCAGCCATACACATGGTACACAGACATACGAGCAGGCAAAATACCCATATGCACAAACATAATAAAATAGTATTTTCTAAATGACAAAATTTAAAAATTTTAAAAATTACAAATAATTAAATAATTTAAAAAAAATTTCATTTTTCTGTATTAACAGTAAAGATGAATAAAGTATGTACCTGTGCTTTTATGATATGCATGAATCTTGACATCAATTCAGGACATTCAAGAAGAAAGTGAAAATGGTCAAATATAATTTTGGGATTTCTAAAAGAAAAATAAAACAAACAATAATTATCATTGAGTGAAATGCAAACTTAGATGTACAATGCTAAAGTAAAAGAAAAACATATTAATCTACTTGCTATATTTCTGTTAATTGCTATTTTGAATAATACAGAATTAATTTTCTCTGTTTCAATGAAAATGTGTAAATAGAGAAGCGGGTGTGAGGACAGTGCACACCTTGCCATACCCTTCCATCCCATCAAGCCTTACCTATTCACAAAACATTTTAACACTTCATCGTGCTTGCAGACAAACTCAATGAAGCGAGGCGAAGTCATTCTGCGGGGGAGGGGAAAGTGATCAGAATGTACAAAGTTGGTGATACAGTGTGCAAATCCAGTATGTTAAGTAGAACTGGCTTCTAGACACAAAGGAAGAACTTAGATATGCATCCTCCTTCTCAAGTCGGGAGTCTGTACAATGAAGTAATGCATTAACTTGTTTAACGAAGAATACATAATAAACAAGTGACTACTAGAATTATAAACCTTAATGCAGCGCTTTATGAAGTAGCATTCATCAATTTACATAAAAATAAATATATGTACTTTTACAAAATGTAAATATTTTTACCAGATTTGTATTAGTACAATGAGTATCCTAAGACAAATGTGAATAGAACCTTTATGAACAACTTTAAACCATTATGTCTTTTCTTTCTTTTTTTTTTTTAAAGATTTATTTATTATTGTATGTAAGTACACTGTAGGTGTCTTCAGACACCCCAGAAGAGGGCATCAGATCTCATTACGGATGGTTGTGAGCCACTATGTGTTTGCTGGGATTTGAACTCAGGACCTTCAAAAGCCCTGCAGCTTTTCTCCGTTTGTTCTTACCCTGGAGGCATCTGGCAGGAGCAGCACATGTAGAAGGCCTGAATGACAGCACTCAGCCGGTTGGCTGTCACAGAGATGACGTCCTGGCAGTCCACACCGGCTTCCTGCTTCGCTGCAAGCACATCTGCTTTGGATTCCCCTGGACCAGGGGACAGGCTTTCATAGCTCCGAGATCCTGGTGGCTCAAATGGTGAAATAGAAGTAGCCTCTTGATCCTGGCCTTTTTGTTTCAGCAAAATAGAAGTGATATCCGTTGAGTCTTCTTTATTTTTCATTAATTCTGTGGCTATTAAAACTAACCATTCATCCAATGAGTGCCAAAGCAATTCCAAAGGCTAAAAATGAGAAGAAATGGGCTTTTAAAACAACATTCTTAGAGTACATTATTTTTTTAAAGAAAAAAAAAAAGACAAAACTAAAACCTCACAGATGTAGAGTATAAGAAAATGATTCTAGCCGGGCGGTGGTGGCGGCACACGCCTTTAATCCCAGCACTTGGGAGGCAGAGGCAGGTGGATTTCTGAGTTTGAGGCCAGCCTGGTCTACAGAGTGAGTTCCAGGACAGCCAGCTACACAAACAAACCCTGCCTCCAAAAACCTAAAAAAAAAAAAAAAAAAACAAAAACAATCGAACAAACAAACAAAAAAAAAAACCAAGAAAATAATTCTAAACATTTTTATCTTCCCAAGTCTTAGTAAAGCTTAAAGATAATAAAAGTATACAAATATTAAAAAAAGTATTCATTTATAAAAAACTATGTGTATTATTCCTATAATTTATATAGAAAATAAAATCTAACAAAATTTTAAGCAACCATTTATTTTCAAACAAGTACTTTTAAAGCACTTATTATTGCCTTTATAATACCCTAACATTTATTATCAGGATGTCAACAATTTTCAACCAGAAGTATTTTTTATTTAAAAGCCTGAATATTGCTAAAAACCTGATCAAACAGTTTAGTACACAATGCTTCTTAAAAAACATTCCTACCTTTTTTTATAACTTATAATATGAAAGTATAAAGTGGGACATAATATAGATATATATATATTAAAATATAAAATGCATCTCTAGTAATTAATAATTTTTAGAATATCTAATTATTTTACTGTGTGGATGTTTTACCTACATCCGTAGCTGTGTACCATGTGAGCCGGCATAGCTCATCAGATCCCCATGGAGTGACAAGATGACTGGGAAGCTACCATGACGGTGCTAGGAATTGAACCTGAATCTTCTAGAAGCACAAGTGCTTTTAACTGAGGAGTCATCTCTCTAGCACCAATAACCAGTAATTTTTAAGACAAGAAATAAAATGAATAAATTATCTAACTAAAGACTTGGCAGGACAGTGAGATGGCTCAGTAAATTACGGCATTTGCTGCCAAGCCCAACAATATACATACTGTCAGCATAGGACACATATGGGGGAGAAAATGGGCTCCCAAGGTTGTCTTCTGATTTCTAAACACAGACCTTGGCATTGAGGCATAGATACATGCACACATATGCAGACAAAAACACAATAAGAAAAAAGAAGCAATAAAAATTTAAAAATAAGTATCCACCTAAAAAAAAAAAAAAAAAAAACCAGATAGACTAGAATATTGTGGGTCCCTCCCTGCACCCGAAGTGCCAGGATAAAGTCAGGACCTCAAGTATGTACTTTACTACTCTGCACATATATCTAGATCTTAGCAAATGATTCTTATTGCTGGTGAGCTGGCCTAAGATAGCTTCAAACTACATACGTAGCCCAGACAACCTTGAGCCCCGGATCCTCCTGCACCCACTTCTCAAAGGCTGGGATAACGGGTAAATAGAGAGCTGGACATAACTGAACCTTACTTCTGAATATTGAATATCCCTGCTGAGAAGAGTGAAATTAGGCATTGCATTTTATTGTTTAAAGCACACCACCACAGACCAAGTTCCAGAGATAAAATATAATGACCTATAGCAATTACTTTACAGAGAACATAAAAAGGCCTTCATCTGCACCCCAAGCTGAGGCTGTCCCACAGCCCTCTGCACACAAATCCCACCAGGAGAGAGCTGGTGGCTGAGGAGTGCTCGCATTCCTAAACCTACAGGTGAGATCATCACTTTCGCTCCAATAACTGTCCAAAGAGGGATATGCCAGTAGCACACAGGGCACAGAACAGTGGAGCAGCCTGGGACAGGATCCTTCCAGTCTCCATCTGCGCTCTGGAGCTAAGAGTACCTATTCCACAGCCCTCCTTACCCAATCCAGCCCAGGAGAGAGCTGGTCGCCCCAGGAGTGCTGATACACCTAAGATCACAGGCTCACAGGCTCACAGGAAGGACAAGGTTCAGTCACAGACACCAAGACCAACTAACACAAGAGAGAACCAGATGGCAAGACACAAGCACAAGAAGCGAAGCAACAGAAAGCAAGGTTACTTGGCTCTATCAGAACCCAGTTCTCCCACCATAGCAAGCCCTGGATGATACCCCAGCACACAGGAAAAGCAAGATTATGATTTAAAAATCACATCTCATGATGATGATAGAGGACTTTAATTAAGGACATAAATAACTCCCTTAAAGAAATACAGAAAAACATAACCAAACACATGAGGCCAGCAAATATCTTCAACAAAATTATAGAAGAAAACTTCCCTAACCTAAAGAAAGAGATGACCATGAACATACAAAAAGCCTATAGAACTCCAAATAGATTAGACCAGAAAAGAAATTCATCCAGTCACATAATAGTCAAAATACCAAATGCACTAAACAAAGAAAGAATATTAAAAGCATTAAGGGGAAAAGGTCAAGTAATATATAAAGGCAGGCCTATCAGAATTACACCAGACTTCTCGACAGAGACTATGAAAGCTAGAAGATCCTGGGCAGATGTCATACAGACCCTAAGAGAACACAAATGCCAACCCAGGCTACTATACCCAGCAAAACTCTCAATTATCATAGAGAAAATAAGATACTCCATGACAAAACCAAATTTACACAATATCTTTCCACAAATCCAGTCCTACAAAGGATAATAGATGGAAAACTCCAATATAAGGAGGGAAACTACACCCTAGAAAAAGCAAGAAAGTAAGCTTTCAAAAAACCCAAAAGAAAATAGCCAAACAAACATAATTCCACCTCTAACAACAAAATATAACAGGAAGCAAGAACCACTATCCCTTACTATTTCTTAACATCAATGGACTCAACTCCCCCAAAAGACATAGACTAACAGACTGGATACCTAAACAGGACCCAGCATTTTGCTGCATACAGAAAAAGCACCTCAGTGACAAAGACAGACACTACCTCAGAGTAAAAGGCTGGAAAAAAATTTCCAAGCAAATGGTCCCATGAAACAAGCTGGAGTAGCCATTCTAATATCGAATAAAATCAACTTTCAACCAAAAGTCATCAAAAAAGATAAGGAAGAACACCTCATACTCATCAAAAGAAAAATCTACCCAGATGAACTCTCAATTCTGAATATCTATGCTCCAAATGCAAGGGCACCCACATTCATAAAAGAAACTTTACTAAATCTCAAAGTACACATTGCACCTCAAACAATAATAGTGGGAGACTCCAATACCTCACTCTCATCAATGGACAGATCATGGAAACAGAAACTAAACGGAGATACAGTATAACTAACAGAAGTTATGGATCAAGTGGATTTAACAGATATCTACAGAACTTTTCATCCTAAAACAAAATATACCTTCTTCTCAGTACCTAATGGTACCTTCTCCAAATTTGACCACATAATCAGTCACAAAATAGGCCTCAACAGATACAAGAAGACTGAAATAATCCCATGCATCCTATCTGATCACCTGGAACTAAGGCTGGTCTTCAATAACAACAAAAACAGCAGAAAGCACACATACACATGGAAGCTGAACGATGCTCTACTCAATGGTAACTTGGTCAAGGAAGAAATAAAGAAAAAAATTAAAGACTTTTTAGAATTTAATGAAAATGAAGGCACAACATACCCAAACTTATAGGACACAATGAAAGCAGTGCTAAGAGGAAAACTCCTAGCTGAGTGCCCCCAAAAAGAAACTGGAGAGAGCATAAACCACCAGCTTGACAACATACCTGAAATCTCTAGAACAAAAAGAAGCAAATATACCCAAGAAGAATAGACTGCTGAAATAATCAAACTCAGGAGCCTCGCAGCAGGGAGGGCCATACTGTGACCGCTGCTGCAGGGGCTTGCTCTGAGTAGCCCCGCGGCTCCGCTTCTGCCACGATGATCAACGGCTTTCAGAGCAGCCACCAGGACTTCTCCTTCAGGCCTCAGAAGCTCACAGCATCCAAGACCCACATCATGAAGTCTGCGGATGTGGATAAGTTAGCTGAAGACCTGCACATGCCATCCCTCCCTGAAATGATGTTTGGAAACAATGTTCTAAGGATACAGCATGGCTCAGGCTTTGGAAGAGAGTTCAATGCTACGGATACACTGTGATGTGTGAACAACTACTAGGGCATGCTCAAAGTAGCTTGTGCTGAAGAGTGGCAGGAAAGTGGGGAGGACGGTGAACACTCTAAAGAAGTTATTAAACTGTATGGCTGGACCTACACAATAGATTATAAAGGAACGTTGCTGGAGAATCTCTTAAGTTAAAAGTTGTACCTACAACAGATCATATAGATACAGAAAAATTGAAAGCCAGAGAACAGATTAAATTTTTTGAAGAAGTTCTCCTATTTGAAGATGAACTGCATGATCATGGTGTTTCCAGCCTGAGTGTGAAAATTAGAGTGATGCCTTCCAGCTTTTTTCTGCTGTTGCAGTTTTTCTTGAGAATTGATGGAGTGCTCATCAGAATGAATGACACAAAGCTTTACCACGAGGCTGACAAGCTAATCCAGAGAGAGCAAAATTGCTAATTTAATGCATGTTCCACCTTCCCTCTTCACGGAGCCTAATGAAATATCACAATATTTACCAATTAAGGAAGCAGTCTGTGAGAAGCTAGTATTTACAGAAAGAATTGATCCTAACCCAGTGAACTCACCAAGTATGCCCTCAGAATAAAATGTGATATAGCATATTCTCCATGTGGAACCTGACTGGATACCTTGGCTATTTGTAGAGGTATTTTTATTATGAGAATTAATTTCCTTGCTTATGTGCAGATTTTCTGTAGCCTTAAAGGAAAATAAAAGATTGTTGCAGGCAGATTCCACTCAACTCCTATTTATACTGTCTGTTTTCAAGTTCCTACTCCAGAGAGAGATGTGCTCGGAGCTTGATTTGGATTCACAGATTGTGACCTCAGCAGTGATATGTATGTGTCCCATGAGGGGGACATTATCTGCGTCCATCATAAAGCATCGTCTTCTACTGTGAAGAGGCTGACTTGTAAATGCCATCTCTGAGCCCCGGTGCCCTGTGACCTTCACAGGATTCTGACTGCATGCTGATGTGCTACTCAGGCTCTTGAATGTGCGTTTTCTGGTGTTTATTTGCACTTCTGGAGAGTTGTGACATGTCACCTATGAAATTAATCTTGTATTATTCATTAGTTGGAGTTTCTGGGCAACATATCGTGTGTGTTTGTATACACATATATTTTTTAAATCTTTTCATTTAAATGTCTTTGTCTCTGAGTAGTGTTAGATTACTTATTTTGATAATTTATTGTTAAAAATTGTGGAGAATTCCGGGCGGTGGTAGCACATGCCTTTAATCCCAGCACTTGGGAGGCAGAGGCAGGCAGATTTCTGAGTTCGAGGCCAGCCTGGTCTACAGAGTGAGTTCCAGGACAGCCAGGGCTACGCAGAGAAACCCTGTCTTGAAAACACACACACACACACACACACACACACACACACACACACATACACAAATGTAGAGAATTAAAATAATTGACTTTTTTTTAAAAAAAAGTTAAAGAGGTGGGCATAAGTGGGGAGGAGTGTGCATCTCAAGATTGCATTAGTGTATTCCTGTGAGGAGTACCAAGGTGTGTCCTTGGCCTTTTCTAAATATGACATATGCCATTTTATATTTATTTGTCCAAGTGTCTTTTGTAAGAGGAGAATAAATACTAAGGAATTATGTTAAAAAAAAAAAATCTCAGGACTGAAATCAACCAAGTAAAAACAAACAGAACTATACAAAGAATCAACAAAACCAGGAGCTGGTTCTTTGAGAAAATCAACAAGAACACCAATGGCCTATACTCTAAGATGAACAATCAACAAATGGGACCTCATAAAATTGCAAAGCTTCTGTAAGGCAAAGGACACTGTCAATAGGTCAAAATGGCAACCAACAGATTGGGAAGATATTTTTACCAATCCTACATCCTATAGAGGGGTAATATCTAATATATAAAAAGAACTCAAGAAGTTATACCTCAGAGAAGCAAATAATCCTATTAAAAAATAGGGAACAGAGCTAAACAGAGAATTCTCAACTGAGAAATCTCAAATGGCCAAGAAGTACCTAAAGAAATGTTCCATATCCTTAGTCATCAGGGAACCGCAAATCAAAACAACCCTGAGATTCCACCTCACATCAGTCTGAATGGCTAAGTTCAAAACCTCAGGTGACACCTGATCCTGTTGAAGATGTGGAGAAAGAGAACACTCCTCCATTGCTGGTGGGATTGCAAACTGGTACAACCACTCTGGAAATCAGTCTGGCAGTTCCTCAGAAAATTGGACATAGTACTACCTGAGGACCCAGCTATATCACTCCTGGGCATATATCCAAATGATGCTCCAATATATAACAAGGACACATGTTCACAGCAGCCTTATTTATAATAGCTAGAAGCTGGAAACAACCCAGATGTCCCTCAACAGAGGAATGGATACAGAAAATGTGGTACATCTACACAATGGAGTACTACTCAACTATTAAAAACAATGACTTCATGAAATTTTTAGGCAAATGGATGGATGTAAAAAATATCATCCTGAGTGAAGTAACCCAGTCACAAAAGAACCCACATGGTATGCACTCTACTGATAAGTGGATATTAGCCCAAAAGCTCAGAGTACCCAAGATATAATCCACAGACCACATGAAGCTCAAGAAGAAGAAAGACCAAAGTGTGGGTGTTTCAATCCTTCTTAGAAGGGGGAACAAAACATTAAAGGGAGGAAATACAGAGACAAAGTGTGGAGCAGAGACTGAAAGAAAGGCCATCCAGAGACTGTCCCACCTGGGGATCCATCACATATACAGACACTCTTGTGGATACCAAGAAGTGCTTGCTGACAGGAGCCTGACACAGCTGTCTCCTGAGAGGCTCTGCCAGTGCTTAACAAATACAGAGGAGGATGCTCGCAGCCAACCATTGAACTGAGCTCAGGGTCCCCAATAGAGGAGTTAGAGAAAGTACTGAAGGAGCTGAAGGGGTTTGCACAACCTATAGGAAGAACAACAATATCAACCAACAAGACCCATCCCCTCTCCTCCCCTGCAGATCCCAGGGACTAAACCACCAGCCAAAGAGTACACATGGAGGGATGTGGATGGCCTTGTCAGACATCAATGGGAGGAGAGGCCCTTGGTCCTGGGAAGGCTAGATGCTAGTGTAGGAGAATGCCAGGGTGGGGGTGGGGGATGGGGTGGGAGTGGGTGGTGGGGTAGCATCCTCATAGAGGGGGGGGGGGGGGGAAGAGGGGGGGCAGGGGGGGGATGGGATGGGGTGTTTCCAGAGGGGAAACTGGGAAAGGGGATAGCATTTGAAATATAAATAAATAAAATATCCAATGAAAAGATGAGTTATAAAAAAAAAAAAAAAAACCAAAGAGCATAAAAATAATCATCCCCATTACTAAATTTGAAAGGGAATACAGGTTAAATGTCACTTCATATTATAGACTACTTACAATATTCCTATTAAGAATTAGCTGTCCTCCTTCCAGTGAACATTTAATCTTACTTTTGAATATTGAATAGTTACAGATACTATAAATTGGACCAAGCATTTAAGGAAGACCTAAAATAATCTTAAAAAAAAAAAAAAAAAAAAACAACCTACTGAGTCATCTTGATTTGATTAACCATAATGGAAAGAGACTAAACAGCCATATTTGCAACCTTAGAAACTGTACAAATAACCCCCTGCTCTACCAGGAAAATCTAAATCTATCTATTAATTAATTAATAACAATGCCTCCATGACATCCCTTCTCTCACCTTACTTTAGCTTTTTGTAATTCTGAGAATTTTACTCACTGAGTTTCCAAACAATTCATCCCTATTTTCTTCCATTTATACATAAAGCAAGAAAGCAAAATTAAATTAATCACAACTACACTGAATAAAAGCCTAGTTCCCTCACTCAATAAATACTATGCTCAAGGTATACAGGAAACCAGAGTATCCTCTTTTTAATGAAATTAAGTTTATCTTCGAAGAAGTTGAAATGAACACCCCTCTCAACCTAGAAAGGATTTTTCAATAGTCAGCCCTTATGGTTAGAACCAGTGGACACAAACATCAACAAGAGGGCATCACTGAAAATGCCTTAGGATTCCATCAGTCCAAAGGTGCTTCTTCAGGACCGAAACATTAAGTAAGCTACCTGTATGTCAGTTTTAATGTCTCTACGCCAGCAAACGACTTCAGACGTAAACTTCCAAGCAAAAGAATGGGTCACACCTGTGTGCATGCAACAGAAGAGTAACTGGGCTCTAAATAAAAATAATGACAAAAATATTGAAAAACTACAGATTGAAATGAAGTATTATGGGAAAGAAAAGAAACTGGAGGAAAAAGAAAATCATTTGGAGCTTTTCTTTCTTTTTTGTTGTTTTGTTTTGTTTGCCCTTATTTGTATTATCTTATTTTCTTAGACATATATTCAATAAAGCCAAATTCCAAACTGGCTAAGACTTTACCTAGGGAACTACGTCCCTGAGAATGTAATAAGAGCTGTCATTTGTGCGTCCCACAAGGGAGCACCGTGGTGGAAACACCAAACTCTAACAATAATAACTAGCCACAGGCAAAAAAGAATAAGAAGAAAATGTGAAGTAAAGTACTGTACTAGGGCTGATGACGGTGAGGCTCTGTGATACACTTGTCTAGCAGGTGCCAGAGCTCCAGGCTTGCTTCTGAGCATAATAAATTAAAGAAACTATTGCATGTCATAATTATGGTGCTTGCAATATTTATTTATGGATAACAAAATATATTGAATACAAAGCACATATGTCAACTGCTACTGAAAAAGATGAGCTACGGGGTATGTGACTTGGTAATACTAAGAGTACTTCAAGACTCAGGTTCAATTCCTAGCACCCATATGATGACTCACAAACATGTCCACCTCCAGTCCCAGGGAATCCAACACCTTTCTCTGGATTCCTTGGGTACCAGGCATGTGTGTGATACACAGACATACATGCAGACAAAATATCCATACACACAAAATAATTAAGAAAAATGAATTAATAACAGGAAATATGTTAAGCAGGTTCCTTGACAGTACCAAAATAACTGCTTCATTTCATAAACTGAGTGCTCATGACCACAAAATTATATTTCTACACTCTGTAATAGTAATATAACATAATCACATATGATTCACAAACACCCTTAAGCTATATTCTAAGACATGTGTGTGTGTGTGTGTGTGTGTGTGTGTGTGTGTGTGTGTGTGTATCTGTGTCTGTGACACATATATAATCCCAAGCTTACTGGGAAACTTTTTTAAAATCTTAAGATATTCTGAAGGAGTTGAAGGGTTCATTGAAGGGGTTTACAACTCCATAGGAAGAACAACCAACTAGACCCCCCCCCCCAAGAGCTCCCAGGGACTAAGCCATCAACATGGCTCCAGCTGCATATGTAGCAGAGGACAGGTATCAATGGGAGGAGAAGTCTTTGGTCCTATGAAAGCTCGATAGATGCCCCAGTGTATGGGAATTGAGGGCAGGGAAGTGAGGGTAGGTGGGTGGGTGGGGAGGTGGAGGAACACCCTCATAGAAGCAGGGGGAGGAAGGATGTGATAGGGGGTTTCTGGCAAGGAGGGAAACTGGGAAAAGGGGATAACATCTGAAATGTAAATGAGGAAAATATCCAATTAAAAAAAAAGATATTCTGACGTGAGATCAAAATCTGACAGGATAGCTAACTTAAGTTCATGAAATTCATAGCACTTTAAATCCTGTTCTTCTGAACTAGATAATATCCCATGACCAGGAAAAAAAAAAAGACTGTTAAGCTAAATTTCTCAACTTTTTCTTGGCTTCTAAAAATTTTACTCTAAATGACATTTCTATGAAACTACTAAAAGTCACAGCTTACTATTAGGAAGAAAAGGGTATATCACCATGCATTACGCTCACCGGACTAATAACATAAACAAAAACAATATTCTCCTTCAAATACTGCAAAACTGCTAGACACTAGAGAAAAATCTCTTAACATCGAAACAGTGGTGTTATGATTAGCTTAAAAGGTCTTTAGAAACCTCTAATAACAGGATGTTAAGACTATTTCACCCAGTAAACCAAATGGCCTATAAACACACTCCACTCTAATGGAAGGCCCATTAGGTAATCCAAACAATAAAGTGACATGCTATAGTACAGAGTTAATGAGATGGCACGTAGGAATCAACCACTACCTTAGAATGTGGGAAAGGGAAAATGTATTTCCAGTACAACATTACAGCAAATAGTCCAGGAGTTTACAACTTGATCACTCCACAATGAACTTAACATGAATGAATAGCAACGCGCTCTAATTTATCTTTACATACAAGAAGTTAGATGCTTTCACTACCACTCAGATATGCCAGATTTAATGTAAAAAGCTAGAGACTAACAGAAACTTTAACAGTTAATACTTCTGTAGCATTTTATTTTTTAGTCAACTTGTACAATACTTGCAAATCAAATCCAAGAGTAGAAAAAAAAAATTACAATCAAGTCACCTTCCCAGAGACCCAAGGATAGTTCAACATATGTAAATTAATAAATGTAATCCACCATTTACACAAACAGAAAGACAAAAACCACAGGATCAGCTCATTAGATGCAGAGGCGGCCTTCAACAAAATCCAACATCCTTCATGATAAATGTCCTGGAGAGATTAGGAATACAGGGGACATGTGTAAACACACACACATATACACATACACACACACACACACACACACCACACAGATGCACACACACAGAGACACACACCACACACACAGACACACCACACACACCACAGATACACACACACACACACACACACACACACACACACACACACACACGTGTGCGCCAGAAATACACATTAGAAAAGAGATAAAATCTTCAACAAATGGTGCTGGTCAAACTGGCTGGCTACATTTAGAAGAATGCAAATAGACTCATTCCTATCACCCTGCACAAAATTCAACTCCAAAGGGATCACAAACCTCAACATAAAACAAAATGCACTGAGCCTGATATAAAAGACAGTGGGAATAGCCTTGGACTCATTGGCACATGAAGACTATCTGCCAACACTATTAGCACAGGCAGTAAGATCAACAACAAATGGAACCTCACAAAACTGAAAACCTTCTGCACACAAAAGGGCATGACCACATGAACAAAGGAGCGCTAACAGAATAGGGAAAGGGTTTTTTTTTTTTACCATCTACACATGCAACAGAGAGCTAATATCCAAAATAAATAGAGAACCCAAAAAACTAGGTATCAAAAAAACAACTCAATTTTAAAAATAGGGTATAGATCTAAACAGAGGTTTCTCAAAAGAGGAAACTCAAATGGCTGAAAACACTTAAAGAAATGTTCAACATACTTAGTCATATGGAAAATGCAAATCAAACTACTTTCAATATTTCGTTTTACAGCAGTCTGACTTAGATCAATAAACCAATTGACAGCTCGTGCTGGTGAGGATGTGGAACAAGGGGAACACTCATCCATTGCTGATGGGAGTGCAAACTTGTTCAGCCACTATAGAAATCAATGGAAATTGATCTACCTCAAAATCCAGCTACAGCGCTCTTGAGCATGCACCCAAGGAATGCTTCATCCTACCATAGAGACACTTGCTCAACCATTTCATTGCTGTTCTAGTCACACAGCCAGAAATTGTAAACATAAGATGAACGGATAAAGAAAATATGGTACACTTACACAATGGTACAATTTACAATTAGTCATTTTTTTAAAAACCCATAAAATTTGCAAGTAAATAGATGAAACTAAAACCTATTATCCTAAGTGAAGTAACCCAGACCAAGTGTGGATGCTATCTGTTAAGTCAGTAATAACCAAGCTACAATCCATTCAGCTACAGAGGCTGTAAGGGACTCCAGGGCTGGGAACAGATATATCTCCCTAGCAGAGGGAAGCAGAATAGTTATGGAAGGATGGAGGGAGAGGGAAAATGGTATAGGAGGGTAGACTAAAGAAGGCGGGACCAGGGGATGAGGGAGGGAATAAGGGAACAGCTAAAATTGACATCTGAGGAGTATTGCAGAACCCTAACACAGTAGAATCTTCCTAAAATACATACATAGATGATGGATAGCTAAATAAACTGGCAAGTAACGTGGGGGTCAAAGCCCCAACTAGCCATCTCTTGTCACCAAATGAAAATCCCAACATTGAGAATGTGATACATCTAATTGAGTTAGTAGCCGAAGAAGTCCCCATAGGACCCTACCCCTACCGCTTAAACAAACCAGGCTGGTGCCAAAACTATAGGTCGCTATACTGACCCATACTGACAGCAAGGCCGCATTGATGAAGACAACACCTACATAGGTCACTGGACATGAGAGAGTTGAGCTGGTACCTACATAGATGAGGCACCTGTCACACCTAAGTGATACAGAAAGGTACTCTTCATGCAACCAAAAGGAGAAATATTAACCTCAACTAAGACACAAATCCTCTGATCTATTATGGTGATCTGCTTGCAAGATATGTTACAGCCATGGCGGCACAAAGCTTGTGGAAGTAATCAACTGGGAAATGATTTGACTTAAGGCCTACTCCACAGTCTGGAACCCATACCCAACAATGCTTGGGTGACCAAGAACCTGAGACTAGATAGCCTAGGGACCTAGGGTAAACCAAATAATGCTGGCCATTAAAAAAAAAAAAAAAAAAAAAAGGAAAACATAATTCTCCTATACTCACAGATCAATGCCTAGCTCAACCTTCATCAGACAAGTTTCCTTCTGCAGCATTTGGAAAAAACCTAGAAAGCCACAGGCAGACATTATGCAGAGTGAGAGAGCCTGGATACCTCTGCCCTTAAACAGCATGCATCCATCAAATCCTCCCCTGAGGGATCAGAAGAGGCAGAGGGAGTGTAAAGCTGGAGGGGATGGAAGACGGGAAGAACACAAGACCCTCTAAATCGAGGAGAACAAAGGTCATGTGAACTCACAGAGACTGAGGCTGCATGCTCAGGGTCTGCATACATCTGCACCAGGTCCTCTGCAGATACATTAGGGTTTTCAGTTCAGTGTCCGTATGGGGATTCCTGAATCCAAACAAGGGGGCTGTTTCTTGTACCTTCCTTGGGCTCGTTTCCTTCTATTTCTTTGTTTTGTCCTATTCTGGTATGTTAGTTTTTGTTTTATCCTATTTTATTTCATTACTGTCCCATAGAAACCTGTTTGTTTTCTAGCAAGACACAAAAGGGGGTGGGTATGAATGGAAGGGGAGGTTGGGAGGAGAGGAGCAGAGGAAGCTGAAACCACAATCCATATATATTATATAAGGAAAATATCTATTTTCAACAAAAGGAAAAATTAATCTAAAAAATTAATCAATTTAAAGGGAATACCCATAAATTCAGTGCTGTGCTCATCCCTCATCAGAGAAACGTCTCACAACAGACGGGAATTAGCACAGAGACTCAAATTGGACAATGCACAGAGCAGGAGACTTTGGAGCACCTGGACACTGTGGTGGTTGGAATATGCTTGGCCTATGGGAAATGGCACTATTAGGAGGTGTGGCCTTGTTGGAGGAAGTGCGTCACTGCGGACTTTAAGGTCTTATGCTCAATGTTCCTTGCTGCTTGCAGATGCCAGTCTTCTCCTGACTGCCTTCAGATGAAGATGTAGAACTCTCAGCTCCCCCTGCACCGTGCCTGCCTGGATACTGCCATGTTCTCTCCTTGCTGATAATGGACTGAGCCTCTGAACCTGTAAGGCAGCCCTAATTAAATGTTGTTCCTAAAGAGTTGCCTTTGGTTATGGTGTCTGTTCACAGCAGCAGAAACCCTAGGACAGGTATCTTCATCAAACCCCTCTGTCAGGGTTCAGGGAACTATCCAAAAGAGGCGGCGGAAATACTTTAAGAACCAATGGTGATAGACCTAAGGAAACAGTGTTTTCCAGACACAACAAGACTGATACTTACATGAACTTACAGACTGTGGAAGTCTACACAAGCCCTACATAGGGATAAGCCAGCCAGGGTCCTATCACTGAGATGGACATGGACTGTACCCCTACCTAAGAAGTGGCTTACAACTGATACCTGCTGTGAAAAGGAAAATCAGTCTTCTACAATGAAATGACACTGGGGTATCAGCCACACTACTGGACAGGCCCAGTGCCCAGGAGTAGTTAGCCAACACAAAAGGATCTTCGTTTTGTTTCAGGGGGAGGGGGCTGACTTTTTGTTTGTTTTGTTTTGTTTTATTATGTTTTTTCTTATTGATTTTATTTTCATTTGATTTAGAAAGAGGAAGGAAGGCAAGAAGGGAAAGGAAAGACAAAACATAATGAACACAGTTGGGTGGGCAGGGTAGTGAGGTGTCTTGGAGTTGGGGGACAACATGGTCAAAACATGGTATGAACACTCATTAATTAAAAACTATTAAATGGTCAGAATATAGCTTAATAACAGAGCATCTGCCTAAAATATACAAGGTCCTGGGTTCATTTCCCAGTATAGCAAAAAATAAAAGGAAAAAAAAACCATAACTACATAACAAAACACAAAGTCTGGATTTCATTAGACAAAGAAAACACATGTCACCTAGCATATGTGATGACTTCTATTTAAATCCCTACAGCAGGGGAGCACAGAAAACAGTATCTTTGACACACTTTTCTACAGTTAAGCCTGTACTGATTAAATAGAAAACTAGCATTAAGCCAACTGTTATATATTATGCAGAGACCATTAGCTAGATCAGATTCAGATTTCAAGGGTAAGGAAGCAATGACCACTGACTATACCTACTCCAATTCCCTCTTATCATTACAGCTGAGCACAAAGTAAAACCCGGGGAGTCCGTCCTAGCATAGTAAACCATGCCAGAATACCATACGATGGCACGTGAGGAGTAAACCTCACTGACAAAGGCACTGACAAAAGGGCAGATTGGTCGCTTGGGAGGAAATGCTACAAGACTAGTAAATTGCCAATCCTAACTAAAGAAAATAGGACATGGAAACCAAAAAATGCTTGGTTTCCTTCTTCCAGAAGGTGGCACAAGAGGTGAAAAAGAAGTAAAAAGAAACAAATACGTATAGGTGAAAATTATCTTCCTGTACTGATTCCAAAAGGGTAAAAGGAGGAAACGTGGAAAAACAGGTCCCTTTCTAAGGGGCTATCACACCTATTCTCAGATTCAAGAGTACAGTGTTGGTCAGCATAGTGGCTCAGCAGGTAAAGTGCTTGCTACATGAGCTCAATACCCAGACCTACAGAAAGACAGAGAGGAGACAACCAACTCCACAGGCCTCACTCAAATACACACATCACTCACAATAATATACAAGTAATTTTTAATGTAGTATCAAAATGCTTGTAAGCCATTCATCTGTTAAGTATGTCAAAAGGCTCATGTAAGATAGAATTATTTAGATATAATAACCAGAATTATTTAGTATATAACATTAATTTAGATTCAAGTTTTATAAACACTAAATCTTTTCAAGTAAGTGATACTACATAAAAAAGTATTTTTCTTCCTTGGAGAGATAACCTAAAGATTGTTGCAAGAAATAATGTCTTTGTGGACCTCAAAAGTAAATTTTATAACAGACAGCTAGCTCTTCCTACCCTTAAAGGTAATACAAAATAAACTGCTCAAATTATGACCCACACGGACAGCATCTGCTTGTGCACAAACATGCTTCTCAGTTGTTATTGCTCAATTTTTGCTGTGCTGAAGATAAAAACCATGGTCTTACATTAAAAACATAACAAAAAAATTAATATCAACAGAGGCATAACTAATGCATAAACATATAATATGACATGGGTAACAACAATGATATGTGTTAGGAAAGGCTGCCAAAGAAATGTAAAGTATTTTTTAAAAGTCCCAAATACTCTTCGTTAAAATGTTATAGAATTATTAAGTCAGGGTAGCCTTTCTTCCAAACTTCACAGCACAGACACAAGCACACAGCACATACATAATACAAATGAACAAAATCAGATTATTTTACCTTTCTAGTAAAACATTTTTAAGACGACTGCTTACATTTTGCATTAAAAATTCATCATTTGAGCTGGACCTGGTGGCTAAGATTTGTAACCCCAGCTACTCAGGAGGGACAAGATGATGACAAATTCAAGGTCAGCCTCAGCTACCAAACAAGCTGACCAACTTAATGAGATCCTCTCTCATAGTAAAAGGTAAGCTAGGGTTAACTTAAGTCAAATGCTTGCATTGTACATAGATGGCCCTAGCTTCAACATCTAATACTGAATAAAATAAACAAACCTGAAATTCAGTACAATTACTTAAATACTAAATACCTCTATCCTTAAAAACACAAATGGTATTGATTTATGTGTAATGAAAACTTGAAAAGTTTACCAATTAAACCTTGTTCATTAGACAAAACTTAAAGGGAAAATACATAACCAAATTATGAACCAAGCTTCCATCCTGCTCATGTTTTAATCAATGTGGGCTATGTTAGAGTCATCTCCTTTATGTCTACCTCCTAACAACAATGTTCTGACCTTCAACACCTGGCTTCTTGGAGTTTTATTCCCATTGTAGCCCATGTCGATTCCACTGCTGGGAGATGAGGGACCAATCCGAAAGACATGACAAAAGATCCTCACGATCCTCAAAAGGCTCTTCATCTGCGCATCATAATTGCTAGATAAACTGAAAATGAAAACATTAAAATGTGAACCCAAACAAATTCATCTTCAAATACTTATTTTAAACATATTTAGTCCACTAGCCAACTATCTCATGAATTCTCTGTGGTAAAATAATTTCTTACTATTCTAGGACAAAGAACAGTTTGTTAAGCAGAAAATATATTATTAATATATATTAATATGCACCATTGAATATCTATATTAATATGTACTATGGAATTTATTATTTGTTATGAATCAATGGATTTCTAATTTGTAAGCACCCAGAATATAACCAATGAATATACCACCACTATAGCATAAACTATGAAGAATATTATCTTGAGCTACAAACTTTAAGGAAATTTATTCACTTCCAAAAGTATACTTATGAATTACCAACTCTACACTCCACGTCAGTTTACCCAGGACATCAAAGCTGGTGTGGAACAAGTTAGAAAACAAGTGTCTGAACTTACAACTGAATCTGGATGGCTCCAAAGCCCAGAGCCCATGGGGTTTTTTTGGTTGGTTAGTTTTTGATTTTTAGCATATGATTTTAAAGTCACAAATTATACCTTACTGTATTATAAAGGAGCTGAATGGAAATAGCTATTTTTATGCTTTTAATTCAGAATTTCATATATGCATATAATGCATTTTGATCAAATACAGCCCCTATTTATCACCTCCACATCTTTCCTCCTATGGTTTAATTAGCTTATCTCTATCTTATGTTTCATCAAATACATGAATTACTGGGAATGACTAAACAAAAGTGAATGGAGTACACTATGGAAACCTCGGCTCCAATGAGTCGTAAAGATGTAAAGTCATAAAAGAGCTTCCAAAGAGAATATCAAAAGCAACTTAGGAAATACAAACAAGTAAGAAGGTATACTGGTCTGACTTAGCAAAAGACCTTTCAAGTAAAGAGTACAGAAGCACAAAAAGTAGCGGAGAATAAGTAGCTCACAAATGTATTCCCACTTCAGAGCATGAAACATGAAGATCACAAGTTCAAAGCCAGCCTGAACTACATAGCAAGACCCTAAACAAGTTCAGAGCCAGCTACAGCTATATAGCAAGACCCTAAACAAGTTCAGAGCCAGCTACAGCTATATAGCAAGACCCTATTGAGAAAGAGAAGGCAAGTGTTGGGGCAGAATGACTTTCATGGGAATAGCAATAAGTTTGACAATGTAGCTTTCTATTCATATTTTTATAGACTCTGCATGTAGAAAGAGAAAGGTTCTGTAGCAACTACAAAGGTGAAAGGTTATCACAAACTGCCACTGTAGAAATAATTAATGAAAGAGTCATACAAAGAAGTATGCATTCAAATTAGAAGAGGGTCAAATCCATAAGAAACAGTAACACATTGAGTACTTGGTAATAGCTACCTATTCTCCTAGTAGGCATGGCTAATCATATACGAAGATGTATAGCAAATATATAATCTATACATAAAAGTAAGTATATAAAGCTTGGTTCCTTAGACCTAGCAATGAGTTATTAAAACCATATAATCTAAAAAGAATTAAAAACAGAAGTAGGGAGAGAAGTAGCACAGGAAAAAAAAACTATAATGAGTCATGCAGGAACACTGGACATTTAAAGAGTGGGGGATTTACCCAATTATATAAATCAGAGATTCAGATTATTCAACTATTTTCTCATGTAGCCCTGGTTGGCCACAAACTCCCTATGTAGCTGAGGATGACCTTGAACCCCTGGTTCTCTTACTTTTGGTCCCAACTTCCTGGACTGAAAAAAAGTATGAGCACACCCAAGATAACAGCATCTTCTTCACACACATTTACTTATAGGACCAATCTTAAGTAATCTCTTTACAAAATTCACAGTAGTATGTTCTAAGTTTCTTCATAATGTCTCTTGAACAAGCTGATCAGCCAGGGCTTTTTATACAAAACGACCAATTGTAAATGTGGTGGTTTGAATGAGATAGCCCTACAACCTAGGCATTTACATGCTTGGTCTGAAGTTGGAGGCAATTTGGAGATACTCAGGAGGTGTACCCTTATTGTGACTGAAGTATGTTACTGAACTGGATAGGGACTTTGAGAGTTTAAAACTGTGACCCACTTAGAGCCTGCTCTCTGCTTCCTGTTTTTGAGTCAAGGTGTGAATCCTCAGCTTCTGCACCAGTTGCCTTGCCAGCTGCCTGCTGCCACGCTTCCCTGCCATGATGGACTCTTATCCCCCTACAACCTTAAATAGATAAACCCTTCTCTAAGTTGCCAAAGACAGAGTGCTTTATCACAGTCTAGAAAAGGAACTAATAGGGCAAGTCAGCAAATTCTTTAAACAGCTCACAATGACCAAAGATAGCTAATTACGGAGGAGATCATGTCGACAGACACTACTATGTACTGACTCGCTGCAATGCTTATGTGGACACGACTATCTACTGAGTCGTGGAAATGCTTACCTAAGCAGCTTATGGCCATTTGTTGTAGCAACTTCAGCAAGGCCTGTCAGGATCTTCAGGTACTGGCTTTCACTTTGCTGAGACAAATGCTGCAGAACTTGCCGTAACTGGTTTCATAAAAATTAAAAACAAAAGTGATTACATAGTCAGTAACCTATTAAACACAATATACACACATATTTTTTTTTAATAAATGCCTTAAGGCCAGTTAACTAAAATAAAGAACTTTACAATTATTATACTTTATATAAACTTAAGAGCCAATAAAAGAAAAAGATGAAAAACAATCTTCAAAATTATCCACTTAAAAAATACACACAGGGCCGGGAGGTAGTGGCACAAGCCTTTAATCCCAGCACTTGGGAGGCAGAGGCAGGCAGATTTCTGAGTTCGAGGCCAGCCTGGTCTACAGAGTGAGTTCCAGGACAGCCAGGGCTACACGGAGAAACCCTGTCTCAAAAAAACAAAAAAACAAAACAAAACAAAAAATACACACAGGAAACCAAGTATGCACGTAAAAATTTAATTCTATACTTCTGAAGTTTATAAAGGTTTCCAACTCTGCAATTTTTCCAAGACTATCGCTATCGCAAATACTGAGCTTGTGGCTGGAGATACAGCTCAGCAGGCATGAGGCCCCAGGTTTACACCCTAGCAGCACAAAACTACAGGAACAAGAGCTCAGAGATCAAGTAGTTGCCAGTCATTACAAAGTCTTCCTCCGTCCTAGTCTTATCTTCTGTCCATGAGGACGTTATCATAAGGAGAGCCACTCAGATGACTCAGAGGGCCATAGCGCCGAGATATGTTATTATGTATAATTACACTACAGTATTCCTGGTAACTCTGACTTGCCCTTAAGTACCCAAAAGCTCTAGATGCTCAAATTTTTTACAAGATATAGCAACTGAATATATTCAACGCATATCTTTATAAACTTAAAATCAACTTCACATAATCGTGTCTAATAAAATTTAAGTACTATGTAAATAGTTGTTCTATTGTATTTTTTAGGGAATAATGACAAAAAGTTTGATCATGTTTAATTGTAGTATTTTTGATCAACAATTGGTTTTCTGGCTGCAGAATTCCCATATATCAAGGGCTAACTATGGCTCATAGTTATATAATGCACAAGCAACTCAAGTTATAAAATAAACACAAGAGAATTTTAATTATTACTTGTGTACAGCCTATTAGCAAGCTTGTGGTACCATGTTTTCCCGGAGGTCTTCATTCTGTGTCATCTGAACAATAGTCTGGAAAAGCCTTGGGTGGTACTGAATTAACACTTCGCACGTCTGCCCATAGCCACCCTGAAAACACAATTTATAACTTTTCAGGTTTAAAAACAGAGACTTTTAAAGTTCATACTTTTCACAGACTAAACATCTTTATACTCTCATTTACAAAAACATGATTTTATTATTTATAATTTCTATTATAAATAGGCTTGGAATAATATATTAAAAGCATACCTGTACACATAGATCTAGAGGGGTTACTCCATTTTTATCTGGTAAATATTTGGCTCCTCGTAATAGAAGAATCTGTGCAGTATCTCTCTGACCATGACTGTGTAGAAATAGGACCAAATTAAAAACCTAATCTTTTAATTTACCTTTTCTCTATAAATTAGAACACTACACTATAGAGACACATCACTTGATGGCATAAACACGATGCATATTTCCCAGAAATGCAAACAAGCTAAAAACGCACGCATTGTATTGAAACCAAATGGCACTGTAGAAAACATAATTTATAGCCAATTTGAATTAAACATTCATATACCCTACTATGAACTTAGTGAACAATTATAATAGGTTTTATCATTCTGTTGATAATTTATGACAGGTTTTATCATTCTGTTGATAATTTATGACAACAGTAATTACTGTCCTTGATACACATACCAATTGACCAGAACTAACTTAAGAATACTACTCTAGGGGGCTGGAGAGATGGCTGAGCAGTTAAGAGAACCTTTGCTCTTCCAGGGGACCAGGGTTCAATTCCCAGTACCTACATGGAGGCTCACAACTGAGTGTAACTCCAGTTTCAAGTTCCAAGAGATTCAATACCCTCTTCTGTCTGTCCTCTGCAGGCAATAAGCACACAGTGGAGTGGAGACATTCAGGCAAACTACACACACACACACACACACACACACACACACACATTGAAAAAATGAATGAATAAATAAATAAATAATTTTAATAGTAGCCAAATTTTGCTAGCAAAAAAACAAACAAACCAGTGGATCAATCCTCTGAAAACAACAGTAATTAGCATTATTATTAATATTCAAGAAGAAATCTCACTCTGTAGTCCAGGTGGCCCCAAACTCAGGGCAATCTGCCTCAGTCATATAGCTGCTGATCCAGATGTAGAGCAGAAGGCTCGCAAGTCCTCATTAACATCACTGTGGTTATGCTCATGGCACCAGCCAGTATTACACAGCTATCACAACAGTGGTTAATTCATGCTAGCCTATGCTAGGCTGCTCCCTATTATGCCCAAAACTAAAACCAAAAAGTCACCAAGATAAACTTAATTTATGTCAGAACAGTGACACTTCTGCTAGAAGTCAATAATCTAGAGTTTTTATAAAAACTATCTAATTTTAATAACTCAGTTGCTTAATGCCCATTATTGTCAGTCTTCCCACTGAAATTGTCAACTTTCAAATTTTTTACATTTACTTATTTTATATGAATGTTTTCCCTACATGTATATGTGTGCACCATGTATTTGCCTGGTGCCCTCAGAGGTCAAAAGAAGGAGTCAGATCCTTTAGAACTGAGTTAAGGATGGTTGCCAGTCCCCATTTGTACTGGCTGGTTTTGTGTGTCAACTTGACACAGGCTGGAGTTATCACAGAGAAGAGAGCTTCAGTTGGGGAAGTGCCTCCATGAGATCCAACTGTAAGGCATTATCTCAGTCATCAAGGGGG
Source organism: Montemys delectorum (assembly GCA_019843815.1). Classification (NCBI taxonomy): domain Eukaryota; kingdom Metazoa; phylum Chordata; class Mammalia; order Rodentia; family Muridae; genus Montemys; species Montemys delectorum. The sequence continues at coordinate 23,887 of JADRCD010232150.1, forward strand.
TAGAACCCCTTGTGGGTGGTGCCATCCCTGGGCTGGTAGTCTTAGGTTCTATAAGAGAGCAGGCTGAACAAGCCAGGAGAAGCAAGCCAGTAAGGAACATCTCTCCATGGCCTCTGCATCAGCTCCTGCTTCCTGACCTGCTTGAGTTCCAGTCCTGACATCCTCTGGTGGTAAACAGCAATGTGGAAGTAAGCTAGAATAAACTCTTTCCTCCCCAACTTGCTTCTTGGTCATGATGTTTGTGCAGGAAGAAACCCTGACTAAGACACCATTTAAATGCTAGGAACTGAACACTGGTCCTCTGCAATGACAAGTGCTGTTAACAGCTGCTGTGTCATCTCTCCAGCCCCTAAACTGCCAATATCTAAATAGCAGACTTATTCTACAGCACCAAGAAAAATAGTAGCATATAACACATACACATCACATTTCACAAATTACACTCTAAGCTTTAACATATTTCATACACTTAATAAATCAGCATTACAGATTGGATAAAGCGAGAACAGAAATAGCAAGCAGAAGCCTAACACAGTTTCCTAGAGTCTGATAGGTGACAAACGTTATTTTAGTCCTTTCGTCATCAGGGATGTAACTGTGACAGTTGTGTTACATGAATTGTTAAACAAACAGGATACTAGTAGCCTAAAAGATGTCCCTGTGCTTCAGCTCCTATGCAACAGTAAATAAGCAAGGAAGAGCATGTTGTTCATAACAAATATGCAGATGTGACAGGGCGTGTGCATGCACACGTATATGCATGTGTGCTCGCCCACCCTTCCTAGCTCCTACTTAACTCCTGGTTCTATCTTAAGGAACTGGAGAAATAAGATGAGTGTATTTGGCCTTCTGGCCTTGATTCTTGGTAGCTTTGGAAGAATCAAGTAAAAGACAATTTTTGTTAGGCTGTTAGGACCAAAACCTCTCCAGTACTATCCTGTCCCTCATCAAGCAGCTCTTTGTTCACCAAGGCAAATTACCCTAAGTGAGCCATAGAAAGTAAAAATACACACTCTGACATTTTTCTGAACTACCTTGTCCAAGGATCCATCACAAGATCTGCAGTTCAGACAGTGCCCTACCTCATACCTAAAAGAAAGGAATGTTGCCCAAACCCCATGAAGATTCTGAACAGAAACACCTGCTGGGTTTGCCACTCTGTCCTAACATACTAAGTCACCCCTCTTTTAACACAGTTGCACATGCTTCAATCACACCAACACAACGAAGCTTCCATTAGGAAAAAAAAAAAGTCAGGCCTGGAGAACTCCTGGTTGGCTGAGGAGGGACAGCCTCGTAGGAAGCGACTAAGAAGCCATCCACCTGCCCAGAGGATAGTGCATCTCAACGCAGTAATCTACAAGAAACGGAGCCCCTACACTTGAGACTCTGCTAGACCTTGCTCTATGAGTCTCTGTGTCTGGTGCTTATTTATGTCCCTTAAAATATCTGCCATAATCTAATAAACACAAGCAGTGTCTCCCAATTATTCCAAGCCAAGGAGGGAGTCCTAGAAAGCCCAGCTGGCAGCCAGGTCTGAAACCACAGAGGGTAAGACCTGCTCCACGTACCTAAGATGCAGAGTAATCTATTAGGACTAAGCCCACAACTGTTGGGATCAGACACTGTCACCTAGTAGATGGAGTAACAACAGACTCAGAAGATATTCAACTGATGGCCACTGCATAATCAACTATTGGCTCCCTGATGGGGAGGAAACGCCTCACATTTCAGAGTGACAAAAGTGGTGTGTATGGTAAGTAGGACAAACTGAGTGTTTTACCTTTCCATTCACAGATTAGGTTTCAGCCAACCACAGAGCCAATCCATCAAACCATGCCCAAATAAGCCAAGCCCACAGCTGCAGTCACGCCACATCATCCACACTGCCTCAGGGCTCACTGTTCAGACACTACTAGCACAGAGCTCTCTGAATCCCTGCTGGTGCTGAGCACTATCTAGTTTATGTGGTATTCCTTGGGCAAATCAACTGTACTTAATCTAATCTATCTAAAGTTTCTTTTTAAAAGGTCCAGCCAATCTTTCAAAAGTAAATGTAGTTATTCAAGATCAACAAATAAATACTGCATAGGTGTCTTTTAAACCCTCCATATAAAAATTTTTGTCATACATATTGCAAAACAAAATATTACCATAGCTGAGTGTATCTGAGCTCAGTTCCCAGCAAACCCATGTCAAGTATCTGTATAAATGTCTGTACTCCTGCACAGGGGGAGCCAATGTCACCTGTGGGCACTAGCACCTTGATACATATGCCTATACACAGGCACATACATATATATATAATTAAAAGTAAAATAAGTCTTGGGGCTGGAGAGGTGGCTCAGTAATGAAGAACTCTTGCAGAAGGTCAGAGTTCAGTGCCCAGTACCCACAGGGTAGCTCAGCCATCTGTTACTCCAGTTCCAGAGAATCTAATGCCCACTTCTGAATGCCATGGGCACTAGGCACTCAAATGATACAAAGTCATACAAACAGACAAAACACATAAACATTTTCAAATCTTATTGTAAAAAAAAATAATAAAAATACATCTTTAGAAAGAATAATTCACATGAAGAAAAAGAAATGCCACTACATTTTGAGAAAGCTCTACTTTGAAAACTACCTGAAAATGGTACTTAAAATGAAGTGACACGTCATTTCAAAATGTATTAAAAACAAAAAGCAACTGCTTATAACATACAGTATGTGAAAAGCACAATTAGTACTCCAAGTGCCACATATATAAAGTTGTGATAGTTTATAACTATCCTATGAAAGACTATGAAGAGTTGCAGAAAAAAATTATTTTTGTATGATTTTTAAGATAGGGTCTCACTATGTAACCCTGGATGGCCGTGAACTTGCTTAGTAGACCAGAAGCCTGGAGCATAGAGAGATCGGCCTGTCTCTTGTCAGTTGCACTGATACTTAGCCCAGCACTAAACACTAGCTGATACTAACCAGCAGCAGTTGTACTGACACTGGAAACAGCTGGACTCTGCCTGCGTGCTGATACTAAAAACCAGCACTACCACACCTGGCTAAGGATCGCTTTTTAATTGCCAACTGTTTTTAATAGCCAGCTTTATAACTATATCCTCTCTCAGCTTTATAATTAAATTCTAAAATAAACAGAAATATATAGGATGATATATAATGCCTTATATCTAAGATACAAATGGACTACAAATATACTCAATGGGGAACACTGCAGTGTATTTTAGGTTACCCCTCATAGGCTGATGTTTTGAACAGTTGGCTGCATTTTAGCATTATTTAGCACTAAAATAATCTTTAAATAACTGAAGAAATTTACTCATAATTATTCTTTATAAAAAACGTAAGGCTATTACATATCTTTATTAACTATTTGATGATTCCTTACTCACCCTAC
>JADRCD010232151.1:0-14243 GCA_019843815.1 Montemys delectorum
GGCACATCTAAACTATTGAAATTACAAAGCTGAGCCATGACTAGAACTATTCCTGCTAAGCTAAAATTTTATTATTATTTCTGTGATAGTCTCCTTGAGAAAGGATCCACAGTACCATGGAGTATGAGTATGTGTGGTGTACCATAGAGTGTGAAGGCTGTACCATTTCCTCAGAGTTGCTAGCATGGCTAGCCAATGCCCGATATACGTGTACAGATTCATGTGTGCACTCAAACACATGGCATTAGAAAGAGGCTAACATGGATGCTTCCTAGTTGAATAGCCATCTCAGCCAACATAACGTCCCTCACCATGTTCTCATTGATAATCAAAATATCCCACTTCCAGGGCAACAGGTTCTCTGAGAATTGCGTTTTGACCGATTAGATACATAGAGATGAAATCCAAATTTGGAAAATACCTGTCCTTGACAGAACAATCTGAATATGTAGCCCTAAGAAGTTTATGGAAAGGAATCTGGTAGCTAACCTGGCATTAATATATGTAATCAATAGGGTAGGATTGGGCAAAGTACTGAGGCCATATCCCTGCTTCTCATGTGAGTCACTGGGTCATTTGTCTGCGGATGCTGTGGTGACTTAGGACCTGATTGCTCTAGCTCCTCCTACACAGAGCCGAGGATCTTAACAGGACTCAGTAGGGCCAGCAGCAGGGTCTCAGTGTCCTTACAAACTATCTGGTGAGGGACAAGAATTTCAAATGGAAAGGAGATGGAGGGAAAAGAATGGGGGCGCTAGTGCATTTCTCCCAAGATCAAGGCTGATTTCAAAGTTCAAGCTGGACATTTGAGTGATCGATCTGCTTATGTCTCTGCTAAGTCATGGGCTTGAGTGTGTTTGCTTGGACTCTGGTCTTCTTCTCTTCTGTATTACTCATGACAAACATAGCATAAAGTCTATAACTCAAATCAAGTCAGATTAAACTTCCGGAATAGATAGGTCTAGAAGTCAGATCGCTAGCTGATTTCACACCGAGGGAGAAATGCTTTCAAGTGCCCCTGTCATGTCATGTCTGGTGCTTCCTCCTGGTCCCACAGCATAGGTGACAAAGGAGAGAAAGACAAGAAGACAAGAGGCACGATGGGAAGGAAATTAAACAAAGGGAAGAGGATGGAAGAGAAGGCAGAGGTGGTCAGCAAGGGAAGGAGTTCACAAAATTAGAAATATTTTCCACTGTGTCTGTCAAACAGCTTTCTTCTCGAGTCCTCTTAGTCTTGGATCCTTTTATTTTGTCCAGAAAGATGTAATTATCCCATTAGAATTGTGATGGCTTTACCACCACACCTGAGGACATTTGCATCCTTCCCCCTCTCCCTCCACCACCTCCATGGCCACTAAGGGGTGGCAGATGTGGCCTTGCTTCCTGTTGACTAAGGGAGTGCCAGTCCTGAAAGTCCCCCTCCCATCTTTTTTGACCAGGCACTGTCCTCAGGAGTACATGGCCCAGGGACCCATTCTTTGCAAGGGCATCTCTGGGACCATTGCCTGTCAAGGCCATGTATTTTGTGTATCTGCAACCTCATCCACATCTTGAACCTGTAGCAGGTTCAACAAGCCCGCTGCTCTGAGCCATGGCAGATACAATTGAAAAGAACTACATTTACATCCTCAGATCATTTGGGAAATACACTTCTCTAGATGGTTAAACTCCCAATATGAACTTTCTTGGCCTAAATCCCATATCCTGTAATATGTACATTCCAGAGGAAGCCACTCACGTGTATGAATATAGTCTGCCTCTGTTGAGCAAAAAGATTTTTTTAAGTTTAGTTGCACCTGCATGAATGTGTACAAATATCTGTGTATTGATGATATTTCCTGTAGGGCTTGTTCTTTCTAAACTGACAAAAAGCGTAAGTGGTACGGACCTGTGTTTTGTTGTTAAGAGATGGTATCACTGGGAAAGGAGAGTCCAAAGAAAATAACTGGATGGAACTGGATTGTAGAGCAAAATACACATTTCCTACAGCACAGTTCCCTAAGGTGGCAACCTCTATTATCTGTACACTTTCATTAAATAGTCTTATTAAATAGAACACAAAATATACACATCTGCAGTTATTAAATAAGCCATGGGACACCTCTCCTTTCCTATCTACAGCCACACTCAGACACGGCCATTCCTTCATATTTAAACTTGTAGGTGACAACACCTTTATCTAAATAGAGGATGGAGATGGGATCCAGCTTCGTGGGCACGCAGCAGGCTTTGGAAGCTTTCTGGGAATTCTTGAGGTGGACTAAGGCCTGGATAATTGCATGTTTTGTAGGTGTGAGGTGCTCCGCCAGAGGGTAGTTACACACACCACGGCATTCATAGGCCTCGTACCCAGGAGGAGCGATGATCCAGGAGTCCCAGCCAATCTCCTTGAAGTCGATGTACAGTGGAGTCTTCTTACAGTAGTTCCCCTTGGCATTCCTCCTGATCCTAGCGGAAGAGTCATCGATCATATTCGACCTCATCTGCAGCAGAGCCTCTTCATCGGGCCCACTGAAGAAATCATCAGAGTCCAGTTCCAGATCCTGCTCGTGGGCGATCAATCCGTTCAGCTCTTCTTTCTGCTCCTTGTCATTGCTTTGGTCATCAGAAAACACAACAAGCAAAGGGTCATGCTTATTCTGGGCACTCATATCTATTTCCAGTTGTCCCCTTCCGGTGTCCTCAGCTTGGTTCTGTCTGCTTTCAATGTGGATCTCCAGCTGATGGGTTGATGGGCCTGACTTTTGCCAACGTCTGGTGGCATCTGTGACGTCAAATGTCTCCCACTCACTGTTGGTTCCGTAGATCTCTGTTGATACTAAGACCAGCATACTTCTCTCCTCCTCGCTACCATCTGCACTCTCTAGTACCTCAAAAATGGTAATTTTACGGTCCACACCATCATACATCATACGATCTCTCTGCACCAGTGTGTACAACCTCAGTTCAGCCATGACGACCTCTTCGTGGTGAGGGATGGACACATTGAAGAGGAGAGGATATTTCCGGAGCCCATTAAAACTGACTGGTTGAGAAAACAGATCTAAAAAAGAAAGATACTTATGAGAAACTTGCAGTATGCTTCATAATATAGCAGGTACTGATTTAAATAATAAAAGGAAAGAAAACTTGCCCAGTGGGATGGTTTGTATATTCTTGGCCCAGGGAGTGGCACTATTAGAAGGTGTGGCCCTGTTGGAGTAGTGTGTCACTATGGCTTTGAGGCTTTCATCCTAGCTATCTGGGAGTCAGTATTCTGCTAGCAGCCTTCAGATGAAAATGTAGAACTCTTAGCTCCTCCTGCACCATGCCTGCCTAGATGCTGCCACGTTCTCCCCCTGATAATAATGGACTGAACCTCTGAACCTGTAAGCTAGCCCCCAATTAAATGTTCTCTTTATAATGTTGTCATGAGGTCTGTTCATAGCAGTAAAACCCTAACTAAGACACACGGCCCCAGCTGCCTCACAGGGACGGGACTGGAAGGAATCTTGGAGCGGTAGACAAGCCCTCTGTTTTTCCAACGGTAACAAGCCATAAAATGGTTCATGGAGATTGTTCTCTCGAACTATTCATGATTAAAGACTTCACAGTTTATGTTTGTAACAGGTGGTGATCTCCATAAAGTTGGCTGGGCCCTGGTCTTCACAGATCTCCATAGAGCAGGGGTTGTTAAACTTTGGCCCACAGGCCAAACTGGGACTGTCACATGCTTTGGAAAGAAAACTCCAGCGGAGCCCAGCCCTCCTTGAGCATTGCTGCATTGTCTCTGGCTCCTTTTTGCCCAGCAGAGGCAGAGTTAGATGTGGGCTATCTGGCCTTTTCAGAGGAAGTTTGCTGACCCTGTCCCCACATAACAAAGTTTAGCAAGGTCAACAGAACAATCTTAAAAGAAGGAGTCTTAGGATTGGTTCTGGGGTGTGTAGTCCTCTCTGAGAGTGAGAGAGAAGGTAAGTCTTGGGGTAGACACATTACCTTAGTGGCATTCACTAGCAGCCAGCATGCAGCTGGGCACACACAAACCACCCGAGATCTTTACATAATAGCTTATCAGTGGTCCTTTGTATCAGAAGGATTCTCCAAATACTTCCATATTGATTTTTTTGGGGGGGGGAGGGGGCGTGTTTCAAGACAGGGTTTCTCTGCGTAGCTCTGGCTGTCCTGGAACTCACTCTGTAGACCAGGCTGGCCTGGAACTCAGAAATCCTTCTGCCTTTGCCTTCCAAGTGCTGGGATTAAAGGCGTGGGCCACCACTGCCCTGACTTTTTTTTAAAAACAAGGTCTCATTGCATGGCCCTGGCTGGTCTGTTAATTCACTAAGCAGAGCATGCTGGCCTTGAACTGAGAGACATTGCAGGCATGTGTCACCATGCCTGGCCTGATATTAACTTTTTATATAAGAATTTTACATAGAACCCAAAGTTACCCCAGGCCATTTGCCTCTACAAGGACTGATACATTTGACATCAGAGTATCCAAGGATGTGACACCGAAGATGTCTGAGACCTGCAATGGAGGGTCATCTATTGCCCTTGGCAGCCTTTCCCTAACTGTACTCCCAACTCATGACCTCAATGGAGTCTCTAATCCACATTGTGCTCAACATCTTTCTTTAGATGGTTGCTTTATACCTACTCTCAAAAGACCTGAAAGGTTTGCCCTTGAGCTCATAGTCATATGGGCTTCAAAATTTACATAAATAAATATGTAGTTATTTTACATGTTTCACAGCTTCCTCTGGGTGCTAACTAAAAGCATCTTCACAGTGGCGCTGAGGGATACAGACTTATGGGATTGCTGTAGCCAGGTGTAGCCAGGGCAACTGTAACCAGTGCTTAGCATCCCAATCAAGCCATGGCTCCTGTCCGTTCTCCACAGTACCCAGAACTCCGCACTTGCGCAATGGATAGTTATTGATCAATTGAATGAATATTTTATCCTGTTTGATTAGTAGCTTTCCCACTTTAAAAAACATAACCGCCTTCCTTCTCGGTCTTGTGAACCTTTGAAGACATTCTTCTGATTCTTAGAAAGAAAGCCATCTTGCCTCATTTCCACTCTCCACCTTTGGCCTCTTCCTTGAGACACCGGTGCCTTCAAGTCTCTCTCTGAGAGTGTGCACTTTGCTGTCATAGAAGATCAAAATGGGAGCGCAGGCTCATTGCTCCTCCGTGAGAGTAGCAGTTCCCTTCTGGAATGGAGGAAGCCTTGGGGGAAGTGGGCATGCTCACTGTCTTGGCTGAGATGGGGGCTTCAGTGGATGTTTACACTCAGAAGCACTTAAATTATACAAGTTAAATATATGCATATTTCTGTATATTGACTATACTCCAGTGAAGATGTACTTTTTAAAAAAATAAGCTCACATTCAGGAGGCTTGAACAGGAGGGCTGTGAGTTCGAGCCCAACCTGGCCTACTGTCTCAAAAGAAAGTAATAGTTTATAATTTTTTTAAAAAATTAAATGAGTATTTCAAGGCCAGCCTGGGCTACATGGTGAGTTCAAGGCCAGCTTTAAACAAGACAATACAGCACAACACACACATACAAACTAACCCTTAACTAACTAAACAAAACTACCCACAATTCTTTGAATATGTGACCATAGATTATGGAGGAGTCACATTTCAGGGCAAGAAAAATAATGTCCTTGACAGCTTTCACGTGCCAGTGGTTCTGCAAATTGCGTGGCTGTTACAATGACCCCCACAACGCACACATGGATCTATGCTAGTTTTGCATCAGAAGAAATCAAACCACAGCCTGCATATCTGACTTCCTAGACAATATGGAGGACAGAGCCAGGATAAGAACTGAAGTCCCATTTTCCACCTTGTATGTGACACTGGTTCCAAGATGAATTAGGTCTGGAATCCTCTGGGTCTTCACGTCAGGCATGGCACTGAGCAAACACAAGAGGTGAGTATGTGGGTGACAACAGCCAGCAGGGAGAGCCTGCTGATGAGACACAGGTCCTCTGCTGCATGAGTCTTCCTCTAGGCTGGCAGAGGTGCAAGGGGTGAGTGGCTGGGTGTCCCCACGTCTGCTTCTTCCCCATGCATCTGCAGTAGTGGTAAGCTGGGTCACATCCTCACCTTTATCACCTGCTCTCCCTCAGCAGAAGCAAGAAACAAAAGTGGAATAATGCATTCCCACCATGCTTGAGCTAGACCACATTTCCCCTGTGCGTGAGCTAGGCTGCATTTGCCACATGCCCGAGCTAGAGCACATTCCTAGCGTGCCTGAGCTAGACCATGGCTCAGAGCAAGAACCTGAGGCAGGCTTCTTAGGATGTTGTTCTTTTTCTCCCAGACTTGCCTCCAAAGAAATCTGAAATTTCAGTTTACTGTTTCCACCAGAAATACATTACTAAATAGAAATGACGGTCATAGGTTGAATTTTAACAGAAAATACTATCTTGGTGTCTGAGGAATATCCACTCAATGTTCACTCCAGTGCCTAGAATATTAAGTAATTCATTGAAAGTCATCATGGTTTGTCCAGCATTTCCTAATCATGCTGCCTGTGATTCCCTCTATGCACCAAGCAGTTTCTGCTTCTATGAGCATCTGGTAAATATTTGCACCAAGTCTCATTTTTGCTCATCCAGTGTCTATAAGAGCACAATTAGTAAATAATAAAGAACCATTTTCTTTATATCCACAGTCTCTACCAGTAATATTATATTTTTCTACTTATGCCACATGAACCTAACCTAGGATTAGCTGGCTGATCTGAGGGCAATGAATAATTTGACATATGCATATCACTCTTCATGAAGATACAGTCACAATCAGTTGGGCCTGCACACTTCCTGGAGTCGTTCTTATTATAAGCAATGATTCATATGGGCACCTGCTTATCAAACACAACACAGTATACAAATACAGTTCTGTCCCATCAGGTCCTTGATTGAATGAAGTCAGAAATGGAAACTCATCCAAAGTTGGAACAAACTAAAAAGCCTAAATTTCTATTTTTTAATTGTTTTCATCATTTTTTATCTAAAGAGTAGTTGACTAATTCTTATCAACACCAGATAGGAATCGAATCCTGTCTAGAAAATGGCAGAGAAGATTGATGGACAGATGAACATTTATGGTTTTTTGATATGTGATGTCCAGGTTAAAATGACATCAAGAGTCTGTTGTGATATTAGAATGATTAGAATTTTGTGGGTTTTCATTAATAGATATTTTTCAGCATTGGAGTTCTAAGAGGATCGTGTGGTACAGTTGATGCACTGTGCCTGAGCCATGTGTTTCCACGAATGCACTCTCTCCCACGTCACCCTCCTACACGCACGCACACGTGCACTCACACACACACACAGACACACAGACACACACACACACACACACACACAGACACACACACACACACACACACACACACACACACACACACACGGTGATCCCTCATTTCTTCCTGAGGAAAGGCAAAGCCAAAGTCTCATGAGTGTAGACGCTAGCCAGCTTACCTTCATTCTTGAAGCTCCGGATGATGTTAGCAGATGGCATGGAGGTCCGGTCTGTGGCGAATTTGTTGTAGAGCTCCAGCATGTACTCTGGCGGATCCACTCTGCCTGTGTCCTGCACAGGAATGTCTGACAAGTTCAACGTCTTGAGAAATTCATCTTTCATGCTCTGTAGCAGTGTGTTGAAGTCAATACCATCTTGCTCTGTGAAGATATCATCAAAGAAGGGCATATCTTCTTCCAGGGGCGACTGCTCAAGGCCCATAATGGGGCTGCCAGAAGCCGAGTGAGCCACCAGGCAGAAGACAGCGCTCAGCGGCAGAACCAGAGAACCCATGACTCTGCTCAGCTCCCCAGGCCAACCTAGAAAGGCTTAACTCTCCTGGGCTGTAACTGGCAGTTTTATCTTGCGGAGTGTAAATGTCTTGTGTCACTGGACACGACACAAGTATGGAAACTCTTCCTCTGTCTTCTCCTCCCCCTCCTCCCCCCTCCTCCCCCCCTCCCCGCCAAAAGTCAGGTTGCAGTAATTGGATAGCAAAATCCCCTATAGGGCCTAGCCTCTCTTATCTCTCCAGTGTAAACTTGTACACCAGATTTCATTTTTATCTTGCAACCCCTTTTTCTTTTAATGAGCATTTTGTAAACATTTCTACATTCTGACACTGGTGAGAGATAGGACAATTTTGTCTTTGCAAAGGCTCTGTGACTCTTCTCTCCATTCAGCTTCCGTTGGTAAGAATGTCTGGATTCTGGGTTTCGGGATTCAGTTTTGCACGTGTGTATGACAGATGTTAAGAATCAACAGAACGCATATTATTAGTGGTGCATGTCGATTCAAGTGATGGGGCTTCCATGTCCAAAAGTGGGCTAAATAGCCAATAACTCCAAGTTAAGTAGACATCGATGATTCATAAACAAATTTTGAAGCATTTGTTTTTAGAAACAGGAAAGAATGAATGTCATAGTCATTGGTTTTGTTTTTTGTTTGTTTGTTTTTGTTTTTGTTTTTGTTTGTTTTTTTTTTTTTTAAAGATTTGATCAGGCTGAAGGTAAGCCAGCACTTGATTTACAGTCAATTTTGGAGTGTACCTTAGTGAAGGACTTTTCAGAAATCATCTGATGTGCTTCGTTTGATACCCTGTTTTCATCCCTGTCAGGCGCATAGGCTCCTGAGGTTCCATGGCTGGTCAGAAGCCACTGATATGGGCAGTCAGGAAGCCTCAAGTTAAGCCCAGGCACTCTGATGATTGTGGACAGAGACTTCTGGACTTTGTAACCAAGATTCCATTAGATCAGGAATGGATAGCAATAGCAGCTAGACTCCAGCCCACTTGTACTGGGTAGTCCGTGAGGAGGCAGGTACCTGGATGTGGGTTCAGGTCCTATGCTTGCTATATACCACTTCTTTACATGACCAAAACCTCTGCCAAGTTCACCTTCAAGACTGAGTCCAAAGCTCCACCGGCTTAGCAAATAGCATTACGAAACAGATAAAAAATGCCAAGCATCTTGGTAAGGGGTGGGGGGTGAGGCTGCTGTAATTGAGTGTGTGTGTCCAGTTTAGGAGTAACATACCGGGCTGACCATTGAAGCCACGCTAATTGGTGGCAGCAGGAGGCACGGTGCTGTCACAGTGGCTCTGTAGACAGCTCCAAGGGGTTATTTCCTGCAGGGACAATTATAATGGAATCTCTTCTGCTTGCTCAGTGCAACTCTTCTGGCAGCCTTCCGTGTGTTCTGAGGACAGTGCCTAAACCCTTGGTGCACTTGAATACCCACTTAGTTTATTGGCTAAGCTTTTCTAAACTCTCCCTAACAGGCTAGCTGAAGTATCCCCATTTACCATTCTCACCACCTCTGAAGTTTCTAGTTCCCCTTGGAATTTTTCTCCCCTTTCCAAGATTTTACAGGAATCTTTTGAGCTGTCTTAGGAAGGATCCTATCTTTAGTAGCTGCTGATTGTCTACTTTTCTGGTAGCTGTTTGAAATCCAGGGTCTTGATGGTGGTTTCTGCTCACGTAGCATATGGTGATTGCAGATTGGAAATAGATTGAACCTGAGGAGGTGCACAAACGGGGTGAGTCCCTGACCCACAGCCCACTCGACCACTGATGTGTTTTAACACGAGGTTCCAGAAAGCATTACAGCAAGCCTTCTGTATCATGTGCTGATCAGGACAAGCACCTGCCTATCTGCATACACACACACATGTCAACGCACACTCCACAATTCTGAATGGCAGGCACAAACGTGCAACTGCCACAGGACCTTGGAACACGTGGCTGCACTCTAGTTCCTGGGGTGCACTGATTTCAAAGGTCAGAGGACAGCACACGCGCGCACGCACGCACACACACACACACACACACACACACACACACACACACACACACACACAGCTGGATGCCCAGATATGACTTATTCATTGATTTTTAAATTGTTGCCAGTTTACTAAATATGAGCCTTTACCTATTCACTGTTGACAGACTCTCTTTTCTATGTTCCACCCAGTTCTGTCCTGAATGATCTGCTAGTCTCCTGCTCAAGAGCTTCTCTAGGGGGCCATCAGGTAGAACTTTCTATCCATCACCACAGTTCCTGAAATGCCTGGATACTGGATTCTGAACCACAGCTAAAGTGTCAGAATTGGACTTTAATTTCATTAATCTAATTTTTACTTCATTTCAACCATTGGCATTTCAATAGATACACTATTAAATATTTTTGTTATTCAATTGATACAGCTAGTCACTGTTGTGTTGGACAGTGTGGACATGTGTTCCATTTTACAAAAACAAACATAGGAATAGAGCTAATGGCTAGTGAGTAAGACTCCCAATTTTCTACAATGTCAAATTGTTTTTGTGACTAGATTTCCCATGCTTTTTCTTCCTAACAAAGGTTTTATTGATCAGTGTCCTTGCTAGAAAGTGTTAGTTGATTTGGGGGAATGAGTGAACATCTCTGCTCCCATCCCCAGGACTCCTGAGAGAGGAGAGCTTGAAGAACAGGATTAAAAACAACTGTGTAGACTAGGGAAATTAGGTGGGAGAATCATACCAAATATTAAGATCTATCAAAATTCAGTGACATTCATAACAACAGCACATTGTAGGTGTAGATCAAAAGACAGAAAGAGCCTGGAGAAAGATTTACAAGTAAGAAAACTTGGTTAACAAATAGCTGATACCATAGCCCAACAAGGAAACAACAAACATTTGATAAACAATAGGCAATTGATGAACTATCAATTGCCCATGCCATTCTTTACACAAAACAGCAAATTCAGATGGATAGCTTTTATAAAAGGGAAGTGTGACCATCAGGGAGAAGTCCCATGAGAATGTCTCTTTTGTCCTCATATCTGGCTCCATTCCAATCCTAGAGGAAGGCAAAGACAGGAATGAATTTCCTAGCTGGCTTTCTCAAAAAAAAAAAAAAAAAATAGAAAAGGAAAGTCACATCTCAAAAATAATTGTATGCCTGAATTCCAAACACCTGACAATGGAGATGTCCCTTGGAATAGTATTCGGGATGCAGTTTAAATCAAGTTGATTATGACTCACATCCTTTCAGCAGCACACGCTCAGCAAGGAGTGGGACAAGAGAGCACATCGCCTGTAGTTTAACAAATATCCCTGTCTTTAGAGGAAATACTCCCTTTTTCAAATACGCTTCTTAAGTTAAAAAAAAAAAAAAGCTAAAAATGAAAATGCCCACTGACCAGGACATCCTGGGGCTGGAGTAGACAGCCCATCAATGAGCTCTTCGCACACCCGAGGTGTTTGACAGCTGCTAAGCAACAGCACACAGAGCAGCAACAGGGATGTAAACGCCAGCAGGGAGCTCTGCCACCACCGAGATAAGTCAAGTCCTTTAACACCAGGGGCTGCAAAGGGCTTATTCCACACTCCCAGGGAGATAAGCTGCCATTCAGCCATGAGGCACACTCAGATCACAAAAGCAGCTGGCAGAAAACCCAGGAGATGTAGCCAGGCACAGCAATCATTGTAGGGATGGAAATGAGCAAACTTCAAGATGTTTTGATATTAGTTTCTCGAGGATCCATCAAGAGCCGACACTTCAGAATGACGAGCTTTTCCAAGCACACACCATCACTACAGGGCCTACACAGAGCCCGCCTGCCAGGCACTTTGCATTCACAAGCCAAGTCCCGGTGTCTAAGGTGCCATTTATTTTCTCATTTTTCAGAAACACCTGAGGTCCGTCCGAGTGGTTAGATGAAGTGACTAGGTTATGTGTAGTTGGAGAAAGTTGGGGTCACACCCTCTTCACTAATTTTTCCAAATTCTCTAAACCACTCCTGTTAGGCTGAGAGTTCATAGGATTGGGGTCTAAGGGAATAAAATTGAGTTATAATGTGAGTTAGAGACATTAGAGCGTTCTCTGTACTGTCTGCTAAGGTAATTTCTCCAGGCTGAATGAACCCTTGGTTGGCTGTTCTTTTATTTCCTCATTCAGACTCATTTCCACTTAAGAACAAGCCAGATAGGAGTCTACTTTCCTTCCTCACCTCCCTTTCTTTTCTTGCTTTCTTACAAAACACAACCACATAGACTATAGAATTCAGTGTATACAAGTTTTGGAAGAACTGGGGACATCTTGACTTCGAGGAATCATCAGCGGTCCCTGTCCACAGAGCTTCAAGGTCAAGTCAAGCCACATGCATTATCACAGAAGAATGGGCACTTTGTAAGAAGAGACTAGTGGCCTCATAAAAAGATTCAGTTCATGTAGATGTCTACCACATCCTCAGGCTGTATAAGTACAGTGGACTGCACAAATCAACCTCTATTTCCCATTTCCACAATTCACTGGGGTAACCATGTAATTAAAAAGCATTAGGCTCTGAAAGCTGGCTAGAGGTCAGTCTGGTTGGCCTCTAACACTGCCCAGGAAAAGAGAAACAAGAGGAGAGATAAATGGGACCTGTCTCATCTGTGGGCAGCCGAGTTCCTGAGGACTTTCTCTGGACACTTTTAAAAAGAAAGGATTCTCTGGGAAGGTCTTAATCAAGCAGGAGCTGAAGTGCATTGTGTATCAAATCAAAGTTAAATCTGACTCATCTTTGTTAAATGCTGTGCATAAAGGGGCAAAGTTTCTGTAAACTACGACTTTTTAAAAAATAGTATTTAAAGTAGCATTAGGAAGACAAATCCTTTGATAGAACAGCCTTCTTGAGGGGGAAAAAAAAAGTCATCAATGCCTTCCAAGCGGTTTATCCCCCTCCTCCGAAAGGTGATCTTAAGAGGGTCAGGTTTGGCTCTAAAGTGATTTACAAGGCAATAGCTCTGATTATGCAACCCTTAGGCAGCAGTGTGGATGCAGACCTGGAAGTGACAGGGTAGATTTTAGACAAGGGTCTTCAAGTAACCTGGTTTTGATGCAACTTGTGCTGAGTGTGTCCAGAAGATCATGTATTTGATCCCTCACAAGTGCCTCCGAATTATTAGCAAATTGTCTATCATGGCTATGCTTAAGGCTAGTCATTAATTATTGCTGACCACTTGGAAGGGCTGGCATTGATAACAGCACCCAAGAGGAATTCCTGTCGACGATAACAGCAGAATTCCTTAAATAGGCAGCCGGAGAGCGAAACCATGCCTGAGCCACTCAGTCATGTGTGCGTGGGAGGGAGGGCTCAACTTTATTCATGAAGATTTCAGCAGTTGCTTTGAGTCTTCTAGGGTGCTACTCCAAGGTCATTGGCTTAGCAAGATGAAACCTCCCAGCACACTGTGTGATAGGGCCAAGTGGCCAAATCTGTGATAAAAATTATTCCAAAATTTGCTCTCAATCTATTATTCCAGACACAAGAGTGACCCTTCTCTGTTGCGTGGCTAACATAGTTCTGAGTTGCATCAGCTTCCACTCGATAAAGTTAGAATGTCCGTCTTCTCAAATCACACAGACAGCTTGAGGGCAAGCGTGTGCTCCATTCATGTTTCCCTGGAACCTAGAAAGGAGGCCGGTACCCAGAGGATGCTCTGCAGTCAGTAAATATAGGTGTTGTGATGCAATATGTTAGTCATTGAGGTGCTATTTGTTTGGTAGTATACTTTGGGAGCCATCAGTGTTCCATTTCTGGCTGTTTCTCTGTAGACAGTGTTTAGGAATACTGGCCAATACTTTTCTTATGGGAATCCTGATCATTCAAGTAGAAGATGTGACAATAAGGGTAGACCCTCCTCCAGTTAGAAAAGAACATTCCCCCCCCCTTATCCAAAGACAGTTTTGTTGAACCTCTTAGCTTTCTTTCTGTGCTTACTTCAATTCTAAGTGGACAGAAGCCCTATTTTAGGGGGAAAACATGGGGACATCTGCTGCCCCTTGGTTCTAAGCTTTGAGGCTGCTTCCAGCCAGAGCATAGCTGTACTACTGTGTGGTCCGGTCTAGGATATCAGCAGAGCACATTGTGTTTGGGGAAAATCTCTACAGAAACAGAATGACTACCCAGAGCACCCACGTCTTCATAATGCGTCCTCTCTGAAACCTTGATGAGGCTAAGCAGCCCCAAGATGGCCAGGAATCTTGAGCCTCAGCCAGAGGCGACCTTATCATAGTCAACAGTTTGCCATTCACCATCACCACTCGAACAAATGTTCATCAAGCATCTGCACTCTGCTGTTCACAGTGGCACAGGGCTGCCAGGAAAGATGACCCGATGCCAGCCAACATAAGAGTAGAAGGCTTCCATTCACTCAAGTCCCACTCTGTGGCACACGCCAGTACCCAGGCCTTG
>JADRCD010232152.1:0-14946 GCA_019843815.1 Montemys delectorum
GGGTACTATAAAAAAAATATGGTTTTTAATATAATATATATAACATATTTCTGTTTCTTAATTTCTCAAATTAATCTGTTGTTTTTGTGCAGTTACATTTAAGAACTTACCTCACTCATACCCTTCTCCTCCCCCCCAGCTGATGAATATATAATTTTAATTATTGCATTATTTTAATTCTACTGTGTGTCTTCCACCATTACCTTGAAAGCCACGTTTTCTGATAGGCAGTGGGATTTGTCTGTGACACTGATCCTGCATGGTGTTGAAACCCAACACTGGGTTTCTGTGACTGGAACTATAAAGTGTGATAGACCTGCTGGGGCCTGTAGTGGGACTATAGCTCCTTCTTCATTCTCCTGTTGTTGGAAAAGATAAGGAGTTTTACATACGAAAGGCACCTAGAGCCTTTGGGCTCTTCTGTGGGGCACACAACCAGTTGGTGGCACACAACCGTCTGGCATTTTAGTGTGCTTTTAATTTGATCCTTGTTGTCTTGTATGTAGATCAATCCTGTATTTTCTGTAGCTTGTTGTCACCTTTTTTTCTCTAATAAAATAAAAGTAATATGCCCTCCTTGTATCCTTAAATTTATCTAATATCTTGATCATGCTTTCTGCACAGAACTACTTTCTTCCTAGGATTATACCTCTGTGCACCTTTGGGCCCTACAGAGTCACCTCTTCAAACCTCCACCTTGCTCTTGGCTCCTGGTTTCCTCTTGGTTTTGCTGGAGGATATGAGATGCAAACTCATGCTGCCCTCCAGCACGTCCAGCCTGACGTACACATGCAGTGTCTGTCCTGTCTTGTTCTGGTGGGAACAGCCTGGTATTTGTTTCTCGAGTACCACCTATTAAAGTGTTGAGACGTCCTTTTTTACTCACTGTGGTAATTATGCAGAAATCCTCCTAACGGGATGCTTTTCTGCACAGG
The DNA here is from genome assembly GCA_019843815.1 of Montemys delectorum. NCBI lineage: Eukaryota > Metazoa > Chordata > Mammalia > Rodentia > Muridae > Montemys > Montemys delectorum. Next base: position 936 of record JADRCD010232152.1, read on the forward strand.
GCCTCCCTACCTCTACCCAGTTTCCCATCTTACTCTCCCACGCCTTGCACACTGACAGGTCTGTTTTTCATTTAGCAGTTTACTTTATTCATTTTTTTTTCTATTTTGCCAGTCTATACTCTTACATATTTTTAGCACCTGTACTGATTCCTGGAACTTTCGGCTTTTAGCCCCTCAGTGTCTGTTAAAAACAAAAAGCTAGGAATATACTCGAATCCTGGAAAATGGAACCAAAAAGCGTGGGCAACCAACTAGTGGCCATGTCCCAGGTTGCTTGGTTTTGAAGGTCAACTCTCAGGATCTTTTCCTGAAAAATAACAAGGAAAATCAACACATCACACAGAGCACCTTGTCTTCAACAGTCCTAGGAGACGAAACACTGGACAGTCACATATTTTGTAGAATGTTGTTTTGTTTTGTTTGTTTGTTTGTTTGTTTGTTTTTCGGTTTTTTTCGAGACAGGATTTCTCTGTGTATCCTTGGCTGTCCTGGAACTCACTCTGTAGACCAGGCTGGCCTCGAACTTAGAAATCCACCTGCCTCTGCCTCCAAGTGCTGGGATTAAAGGCGTGCACCACCACTGCCCGGCAAATTTTGTTTTTTATTTCAGGATAGTTCTTTGAGTATATTTCCAGCTTTTTGGAGTTATTTAATAAGAATATTTTTAATTTCTCAGTACTGGTTTGTGTGTGTGTGTGTGTGTGTGTGTCTGTCTGTCTGTCTGTCCTCGAAACTTTTTGTGATATTTTTCTGTTTGTTCTGTGCATGGCATTATATTTCAGGTTCTGTTGAGAGTTCTAATTAGAAGTTTTGGGTTACTACTCTCCTGTTTGCCAGGTTCTCTTTCTTTCCTCTACAGTTGGTGGCTCTGTTGCCCGCTTCCTTTCCTTTTCACACTAGTGATTTTCTTTGGCTGTCAGATGACCCTGAGTGTCTGTTAATATTTAAGGTGGATGGGTGGGTGCTGTAGATTTCTTTTGCTGGACTTAGGTGGGCTAACTTCGGGAGCTTGCAATTTTCCTTATAGCTTCTTTCTGTAGGGCAAGGAAGCAGAGAAGGGGACAAAGGCAACTGTGTGACTCCTCCCATACCAGAGAAGCTTCATTCTGGTGTACCACAGACTGCTTCTCCCTGAGCGATCTTTCTTTTTTCTTTTTAGATTTATTTATTTATTTATTTATTTATAAATGAGTACACTGTAGCTGTCTTCAGACTTACCAGAAGAGGGCATCCGATTTCATTATGGGTGGTTGTGAGCCATCTCACCAGCCCCTGAGCGATCTTTCTTTCTTAACTTTTCTTTTCATCTTTTTTTTTTTTTTTCCTTAAGCCCCCAGTGTGTATAATAAAGAGTTTGGGTAAATGCTAGCTTGTCGCTTTATCTGAGGAAGGAGTGCATCCTGGTCCGTTCAGACTGGGCGAATCCACACAACCTCCGCGTGCCACTGTGATTTGCCTTCTCCAAACCTGTGTAGGCCCCTCCTGGGCTGCTGGGGAGTCATCATTGTTGTCTGTCACCCTGTTTTGAGTCGACAGGGGCCTGTTGGAAGTTTGATACATCCCTGGCCTTGCCCATCTCCTGTCAGAGCAGGAGCAGCAGGCAGTGTCTGACCCTCTTCCTAGACAAGATGACGAAGAGTGTCCCTTGGGTCTGCACCCCTTTACTACTCCCCGCCCACCTAGGGCTGAGCTCCACTGGCAGAGTTGGCCATGTTGTTCTTTATTCCTCAAACTCCTCATCTGCTTCCATCTCAGGTGTGGGCTGTGAGCTTGGCACAGGATGGGAAGATAGGCCTGGGAGGATGGTGAGAGTCATTGGCCTGGCTAGATGGTAGAGTATGTCAGAGACTTAACTTCTGTTCTGTCACCCGCAGGTGAGAGGCCTTTCGCCTGCAGCTGGCAGGAGTGCAACAAGAAGTTTGCACGCTCGGACGAGCTGGCACGGCACTATCGCACGCACACAGGCGAGAAGAAGTTCAGCTGCCCCATCTGCGAGAAGCGCTTCATGCGGAGCGACCACCTGACGAAGCACGCACGCCGCCACGCCAACTTCCACCCAGGGATGCTGCAGCGGCGTGGCGGGGGCTCGAGGACCGGCTCGCTCAGCGACTACAGCCGCTCGGATGCCAGCAGCCCTACCATCAGCCCGGCAAGCTCACCCTGAGCACCCGCGCCTGGACCGCGCGCCTCCTTACCCCTTCGATAATAGGAAAGCTGAGCGAACTTGAGAAGTCCACAGCAAAACAGTTTCCTTCACCTCAGGTGTCAATTTTTAACAAAAAGAAAAAAAAAATTTCTCAAAAAAACAAAACAAAACAAAAACAAAACCACCACCCACAAATTGCACAATACAGCTATCCACGAAGTTGAGATTCAGCGGTGTTGAACTCCCCCACTCCCCCCCTTTCTCAGGGATGAACGCGGTCCACGGAGGTCAGAGAGGGCATATGCCTTTCTGCCGCCTTACTTTGTACATAGATTTGCACTCTGGAGTTTTCTGTGAGGTTTAGGATTACATTTGGGGCAGAACAGGACAGCTGGAAACAGAGATGTGGTTACCAATACTGTGTTTTTGCAGTAGACCCTCAAAGGCCTGTGACCCTCTCCTGCCTACCACTCAGTTGTGGTCCTCTGCCCCTTGGCCTGGTTTAGAGCACCTCACAGGAATGTGGTAAGCCATGACAGACCATGGGAGCACTCACCTATGGAACTGTGGAGTACGTCTGCCTTCTAAGGCTAGTCCTGCCTGCCTGCCTGCCTGCCTGCCTACCTGCCTCCAGAAATCCTTGGGAAAATGGAGGCCAATGCAAACCCTGCCTGGATTGGCACATCATTGTTGCCAACAACCCACAGAGGCGGCTGGGCCCTGCCTGCTCTACAAGAAGGCACCTGGGACCCTTCACTATCACACCATGTTCTCAGACTGGGAAATAGTGCCCTGGGCACATTGTACTGAAACTTCCTTCCCCACTCTCCAAATTAGTGTTGTTTTCTCCAGCTCCCTAAGCTCTTGTGCCCTGGGCCACTGGACAGGACCATCGTGACCCCTCTGCATCTTTAGTCTGTGAGCGTGGCAGCACTCACACATCCCACAGGACTGATGGTGGCAAAGGCATCGTCGGTCAATTCCTCAGAGCAGCACAGCAGCTATTAGAGGAGATGCTGTTGAGAAACAAGGATTCTGCTTCTCTGGGGGACGCCGTATGAAAATCGTGGGAATCGCTTTCTCAGAACCTTGGGTACAGACTTAGCAAACCCACAGCTCCACACTGTTGCATTACCCACTTCTCCGTCCTGCTTCTGCCTACCCTGCCTGGGAGCACCCAAACCACACCCAGTCTGCAGTGTGGGTTAGGTAGGGCAGGGGTGGGTGGCCTGCTGATAGGACAGCAGGAGTAGAAACCAGGCCTGTTCTATTTTCTCCTGGAGCCCAGACCTGGGCTACATTGGCTTCAGGTGCTGGGCCTCGTCAGCAAGACCATGTTCTGGTTGCTCCTTTGCAGACACTTGGAGTGTCATCTACTCTCACCCTGCAGAGGCCCAGGCATTTCTTCCCCTTCTCCCAAGCGCTGGGGCCTAGGAACACAAGGCCCCAGGACTGGATGTGTGTGTGTGTGTGTGTGTGTGTGTGTGTGTGTGTGTGTGTGTATGTATGTATGTACACGTGTGTGTGTGAGTATGTATTGGGTGGTGGGTGGGTTTGGGATGGACATGGATTATCTTACAGAGACCTCTCTTCATTTTGATGTGGAGGGTCGGCCCTCGTGACTCAGAGGGTCGTAGATGGGCTTCCTGGGCCCAGTGTGCCTTGGTTGTGGCCATTCTGCCTCCACCCCAACCCTCACACAGTGTGGGGGTGCAGCACAGGGAAAACCCAGAGACCATGCCCAGCCAAGTCTGCAGTTTCTGGCTGTTGTCACATGGCTCCCACATGAATCCTGGTCACCCCTTTCTAACTACCTGTGTCAGCTACGAGAGGCTAATGGCATTAGGTGGCTTCTGGTGGCACAGTAGGTGCTGAGTTAGGCTGTGGCATTGTTGCTGCCCAAAGCAGGCACGGTGGGTGGGGGAGAGTCTCTGCCCTGGTCCAGTGCAAAGCTGGTAACAGCTCTGCTTGCATTTCATCTGGGGAAGAGAATGCGGTTTGTGGTCAGGACCTTGACTGAAGGGAACCCTGGGTGCTTGGGGTGTGGCGATCTTCATGCTGAGTTCCAAAGTGTAGTCCCTCCCAAAGTCATTTGTGTGAGGCAGAGAAAGCCACACTCTGAACACATTTCATGTCTCAGGAATTCACATTCCAGATTCAGGAATTTTATTCCAAAGTCCTTTGGTGCACCTACATCCACAGTTCTGAAGACAGAGGCAGCAGTGTGCCCCAAAGGCCAGCCAAGGTCTCTCCTTGGGAGGAGCCTCATGTCTCCTTGTGACCTACCTACACCCACAGAGTCACAGCAGGAGGCTTTCTAACTCCACCGCTGTCTGCCGGAAGGAAGGACTGTAAGCCCCATCATCTTGGAATAAAAGAAAGAGCTGGTTTGTTTTAGAGCGGGTTGGGGGGAGGGGGAGGGAAAGCGGGCGTAGGCTGTTTCCAAAGAGAGCACTTAATTTAATTTTTCCTCTGAATGACCCAGGGCTGTTCCATCTGATAGATGGAAGGGTAACGTTGCCTTAAAACAGAAATATGCAGGCGTTGGCTATTTTTGGCAAATGAACGTGTCTTCATTCCCAAAGTGGTTCTCCTTTAATGGCAGGGTGTGGTCCTTCAGCATGGGGCCAGGACACCCCTCGTAGACCCCCCTATATCATCTGGGGCTTCAGTTCATCTCATCAAGGGGTGGGAGGAGGGAAGGAACATGACTAGCTATAGTTCCAGTGGCTTCTCATTAGGTTCCCACCTTGTCATAAACAAGGGATGCCTTCTAAGATGCAGTGTCTTCCCAGACCGGGTCTGTAGCAAGAGTTTTTGTGGTTTATGGCCATATTTTCTGGTTTCAATTTGACTGAGGAACCCATAGGGTGCCCAGGAATAATACTGAAAAGTCAAATCTTTATTTCCGGGATGGGAAGCAGAGATCCCACAATGAAAGTGCCTGAGTGAAGGGAGAGTTCCTTACAGCGGCGTCTAAGAGGAACTCTGGACTTCAGCCATCAAGGGGCTGGAGTTTAGCTCATGTCCCAAATGAGAAAGTCCCTCTTTGCATCAGCCATATTACGGGGCCACTGTCCCCCAGATGCCTACTGAATCCTACAGCCATACAGAAAATAGCCCTTTCCAAAGAGGGCCTTTGGTTCTCTCTTGATGGGTGCTACATAGGGGTGGACAGTGATGCCCTTGATTGGGAGTGTGGTCCTGGAGGTGCCCTGCCTGTACCCTGCCAGGCCCATACTCACAGGACCGGAGATGCAAAGGTTCCCCACCTCCAGGCCACAATATCACAACCTTGTTCCAAGGCCGGCATTGGGGCAGGTGCACGATTCACCAGAGTGCAGCCTCCAGGTGCAAAATCCTGCACCCTGGTGACCCCAGTGAGGGATGGTTTAGATGTGGGGATGGATGAGGGAAGGTGATATTCTGTGGTCTCAAGAGAAATGTGGCAGAACAGAGGGTTACCTTTTAGGACTAATGCCTCTCGGCCCCACTCCGTCCAGAAACCTGGCCCTTTTCTTGCCAGAAGCAGGTGCTCCGATGGACCGCACAGGGTCACAGCATTCATTTCCTAGAGGCTTCAGCTGGGATCTCCACCGAGCAGGGGCACTGTCCACTCGAGGCTGACCTGAGCAATAGCTTGGCCTTGTCTCAGCTCCTGATTGTGGCTTTGGTTACAAGGCTACCTATTTTGACTGACCGATTGTCCCTCCCCCTCCTCTTCCCCTACTTCACAAAAGGTCATTTGGTCGGAGACAGTGCTGGAAGGTGTATGTGTAGCCATGTTGTGATCAGTAAGAAATTCTTTGTAGGTCACCCACATTTTTTTTTCTTTGCTGTCCAAAGTTTCCATCTATCTGTCCTGGTGCCTGTATCTTTCAAAGCTAAAATCCAGATGTTTGACTCACTGTTTTGAAATCAGAATGGCACTAGGAAGAGAGCCAGGTCCTATGACTAATTTTCCTGATTCTGAGTCTTCGAAGGTTTGTCCTGGACACATTCCAGAGAATTCTGTACCCGAACATGGATGCACAGTCCAGCTTACTACTGATGCAGGCCTGAGCAGTGCTGAGGGAGAGGCCCTTCCTTCCTCTTGGTGGCCTAGAGGCCCCCGTCCATCAGGGAAGGGAGGCTTGGTTGGTTTCTTTGACCCCTACAGAGTTAGTGGACTTGCTCTGGAACTCTAGCCCAACCTAGTTGTAGTGTTGTCCCCCACCTCCCCCATCTCACACAGCTTTAAAACTTTACTACTTTTATTTAGAAACCAACAGGATGGCAGAGAAGACACCTCCCTGCATTCCTGGGGGTGGGCAGGAATCTTAGGCCAGGCATGAGGGCTGGTTTTCTCCCAGCTATTTCCCTAGAGTACTTACTGTGGGTCAGCTCCCTGTGCTCATTCGCTTAATGCCTGTGGGCCAGATTGCCTGTTTCAGTACTGAGACCCTATACAGGAGATTTCCTCCCCCAGGAGTAGCTAGATCTACTTCTCTTGTGACTCAGACATTGCCTGGTCATCTGCTCCAGTGGCATACCTGACTTAAATGTCTACCCTAGTTCGTGGGTAGAAGGATCTTTCATTGCACCCATTGCACACTGGAGAGGCCCTGGGTACCAATGAGTGTGGGGACTCCATGAACAGTACCATAAGGCTCCCTGCTGAGCCACTATGTATTGTGGGGTCAGAGCTCGTGTCCTTTCATGGTGACACATCCCTGCTGTGGTTTTGTTGGACGGGCCCAGGTGACGGCTTCCCATCCAAAGCCATCGGTGGAACTTCTGTGGGATCCTTTGCCAAAAGCCCAAGGCAAAATCCAAGGGTCCAAGGCCATTTCCATCAGGTTCCCAGTTTCCTTTTCCATAGGAACTTTTTTCTTTTTTTTTTTTAAACCTAGCTCCCAATATGCTTCCAAAGGCCATGTTCCGTCTTTCCTGGATCACTACAGTGAAGTATTACAGTTGTACAGTTTCCCAATCTGGCCTTGGCTTGCTCGGATAAAACTTTGTTATGTATTTTGTAAGGCATAGATTCTATATTGTAATGTCCTATGCAAAAGAAAAAAAATTAATGAAATTGTAAATTTTATTGTTTTAACATGTATGCATGTTTAGTGACGTTTACATTTTGAAATAAAATTTATGATTCATTATTTTATTTGCCTAGATGATTCAGTTGAGGGGCATGGTCTGTAGAGGTTCTGTTTTAAGGGGTAGGAGCCACTGATTGGACAGGCTGAATCTCAGCTGGGACTTTGAACAAGGGTGGCTTCTCTTCTGGGTGTTCTGTCCTGTCTGTGGGGCTTCTTTGAGCTCATTAACTAAAGGTCCTCGGGAGGATGATGTCCATGTCTCCAGAGGGTTACAAGCTTCCTTCAGCCTTTATGTTACATGTCACTGACACAAATAGGGTAGTCAACTCAGTTTAGAAAGGGGGTCTGGTCTCTTGGCTCATGGTTTCATAGGGCCAACCATAGCCAGTTAGCTCCTTTGCTGTAAGCCTCTGAGAAGACAGCATGTCATACCAAGGGGGGGGGGGGGGGCAATGCCACTCACCTTTTTCCACAAAGTAGAAGAGAGAGAGAGCCGGGTGCCCACTGTGCCCAAGATGGGCATAGCATCATGATCCAAAGAATTAGGCTCTATCATCTATCAATATTACCACATGGACACCTGGAAGATGCTTCCAACTCAAGCTATAGCACTCCCATAAGCACCTACACTCTCCCTGGATACAGCTACCCTTCATCTAGGCTTCTAGAAAATGTCTATTTCTAGCCACAGCATTGTATATGGTTGGTTAGAGGCCAAAAGTCACTGCCTAGGGAAGAGGCAAGAGATCTGGTATTTGTCGACACCAGAGGCCAAAGCTAATTGTCCATGGCTGCTCCTCGATGTCAGCAGTGGAAAACCACAGCCAGCAGGGTCAGGTGTGCGACTGGGTCTATCCCCACCCCCGTGGTCTGTATCCACAGTAGCACACGGACAGAGCTGGGGGCAGCGAGGAGAAGACCCGTGCTGTAAGCCGTTCCGATCTGCTTCTGTAAGTAAAACCAACTAAGAAATTCTAAATACTAATAAAAGAAGGCATTTCTGTCGATGGCGGGATTGGTAGACACTGTTTCCCTCAGATTAGGAGAGGCGTGTGTACTGAAAGCACCCAAACATGTTAACAGCCACAAACTCATCATCCTGAGGCATGCCTTGGCACAAGATACTTGCAGCCAGTTCTCAGTTGGGGGTCTTGCCCTAGGACAGTGTGTTTACCCCCTCCGCAGTGTTCTCTTATTGTGTAGGAACTTCCAAAGACAGTAAGCAGTGAGTAACTGTTTCCATAAACAGTTGTGTAGGGAAAGGGTCCTTGGAGGCTTTAAAAATACCGACGTGGGGCTGGGGGGAGGGGAAGAACTGCCCGTCACTTGTGATGTCACTGCTGAGAGCTCTTTCTAAGAGGGAAGCTACATTGACTGCCCCCCCCCCCCGACCTTGAAGGGGCCCCAAGTAGTGGAAAAGAAACAAAACACATCCTGTAAGAAGCTAGGGCCAGCTCTTACTGGTACTTGGAAGTGGAATTCATTAGCACATGTGGTGTCCAAGCAGCACATCTTTGTGCCATCCTAGGACAAGGTGAAGAGAAGCCCCTCTGCAGTTGCTGGCAGTTTGATGGAGCATCATATCTGCTTGTGTCCAGGCCAGGGGAGGGGTGGTGTTGGATGGGAGTGCGTCAGGCTTCCATCTTCCCAGAGAGCAGAGTCTATCCAAGGTTCACAAGCCATATCTGCCTCTTTAAGGATGGACTTAAGACATGTGTCCTTGTCTGTCTTCTGCCTTCAGGAATGTAGTATCACAGGGTTAGCTATAAAGAACAGAGGTTTGTGTTTTGGCTCAGTCTTTCCTACAGATGCAAGGTCTGTTGCCCACGTCTGATTGCCTTCCTCCCAGCAGGGTCCCAAGACGGCACATACAGAGAGGCACGTGTGTGCATGCCATGTATCACCTCAGGATTCTCTATGAATCAGTCAGTCATGGGGGCTTCACTCCTAACCGAATACCTTGCTCTAAACATCACAGTTGGATTAAGCATCTGCCTCTTTTACCCCTCACCATGGTTTAACTCCCCCCCCACCCCATGGCTCTCTGTTGAGAAGGAACCAAATCCAAACCACACTACCACCCTTGGAAACCAGTGTGATCAGGTAAAGATTCCACTCTGACAGCCACATCATGTCTGTGTGTGTCCTGCACCAATAAGGGTGAAGGACTGACTCCACGATAATAAATAGTAGGAAGGGTAGGTAGGCAGGCTTTAGCAGTACGGAAAGGGCTCATCCTGGACTCATTCTTGTGACTGCTTTAACAGACTTCCCCAGACAGCAACGTAGGTCAACATGCATTTAATTTTTTCCTGGGTTGTAGTCAGGGTATCAGTATGACTGGTTCCTTCTGAAAGTCTTTAGAGTCCATGTACATTCCTTGGCTTGCGGCCCCATCATCTCTTCCAAACCATCAGGGGAGTGAATTGTCTCTAGTGTCTGCCTCTGTGATTGCATCTGACCTACCTAGTAATGCAGGCCTACCAGGCTACACTTAAAGAACAGAAGGGTTAGGAAGGCCCCAGGTCCCCCAGAACTGAGTATTTCTTTGGCTCTGTGGTCCTTCATAGCTTTCCCTTCGCCTTAGATTCCAGAGTGCTCCTGGAAAACAGGCACTATCATATCCACCCCATCCCTGCAAGTGTGCCCAGCCTTCGTCACAGTGGTGACCGTTGCAGTCCTGGCCAGGGCTTGGGTCTCAATGCTGATACCGGTATGGGCTTCCCATCTTGAACACACCGAGCATGACTTGTGCGGCTACAGTAAGCCTGCACAGGCGTTTGTACCCTCCTGGGAAGTAGGCTTGGCCGTGGTGTATGGAGGGTGAAGTTCACAGCGAGGCAGCGGAGGCCAGGAGCTGCATCAGCAGAACAGGACCTGTGCCAAGCCTCCAGGCCAACCGGGATCTGGCCTATATTCCCAGACACTTGTGGGAAACGGCATGCAGCCCTGTAGGATTGTTGTGGATGGAGACCAAGAGCAACCTGGGATGAGGATTGTCTGGCTCACACTGCCACACCTGCCTGGATGCCTGGAGCGAGCAGCAGCCAGCTCAGCTTCTCTGCTTCCACTGCTGTCTGATACATCTGTACACCAAGGGGCAGGTGTTGCTTGGTCAGCATTGTCAGCAGGAGGTATGAGCAGTTCTGATTTATAACACAGAAAGGATAAGATCAGAGAGGTAAAGTGGCCTTCCCAAGGTTGCACAGCTCACAGAGGCCAGAGATTCATTGGTTTAGGCTTTGGGTTAAGTAAAAAGTTATTATAACCTATCTGGGGATTCTTCTGCCCAGTTGTTGGTGCCACAAGGGTGTTCCCCCACTACTTGCAGTCATGTATGAATCGCCCCAACACACTAAGTTCACTTCCTCTGCTCATAAACCCAGTAGTGAGATTGCCAGTTCACAGGGAGTTCTACTTTTAGTGTGTTCAGGCTCCTCTTTGTTGTTTCCATAATACCTTTGCTGGTTTATGTCCATTCCCGTTGACTCTACAGACTAAGAAGGGGTCCCTTCCCCCCCCCCCTCTGTCTCTCTCTTTCTCTCAAAGATTTGTTTATTTTATGTCTATGAGTACACTGTAGCTGTACAGATGGTTGCGAGTCATCATGTGGTTGCTGGGAATTGAACTTAGGATCTTTGTTCGCTCCAGCCCCGCTCACTCTGGCTGAGAAGGGGTCCCTTTTCACAGCATCCTCACCAATACTAGTTTTGTCTGGTTTTGTTGTTTTGTGAGTGTCTGGTTAGCTCGGGCTGGCCTAGACCTCTCCATCTTCCTACCTCAGCCTCTTGAGTGTCAGGATTACAGATGTTTTCCATAATGCCAGAGTCATTATTTATAGCTGCCTGAGTCTTAATGTCCTCCGTTTTCAACCTTACTAGTTGGGGCATGACTCATAGATGTGTTCTCCAGAAGCCCCAGATGAGAGAGAATCTATAGTATTTGTCAACATAGCCTTTGTGATCAGCTGCCCCCTCGAGTCCCCTGAAAGGAGCCACCGACACAGACATCAGGAAGGCAAGGTTGACTGCTGTTGATGCTTAGGAAACTGGTCAGTACATGTTTACCCTAGTAAACGGACCAACCCCTACTTCTTGTCTGTGTCCTGTCTATAAAGTCAGTCCCTGGACTGTAGCCCTGACATTGTCCGACTGAGAAGGTGACTTTGTTCCTCAGCTCAGCATTGTCTTCTCCACCATGGACCAGTGAGCATCCTACCTGTGAAGACCTCCAGTGGGACAGGAGCAGATGGCAGTTCATGGGAGCTGTGTAATAATGGACTTATAAACCCCAGATCCAGGCAAGGAATGCCTCTGCAATGGGGATGAAGGGCCAGGAGAAGCACACATAGCAATTGCCAGCAGGCTGGTGCTGGTAGAGGGGGAGTCTGAACTCACACCTCCCTTACACATAGTTTTGTAAATGTAGCAGATATTAAATTATGAAATATGAAAGCCAAAAATATTTAAAACATTCTTAACATCCCAGGTGAGGAGTTATTCTCAGTGAGTCACACAATAGCCAGCTTATTTCTAAGGGTTTCGAATCCTGTAAGAATAGGACTTGGTCAGAGTGGGGGCCATGGCTCAGGAGATGGCTCCTGAGCACCGTCTGTGTGAGCACATAGGCTTGGACTGGGATTCCCAGTAGCCCTGTAAAAAGGAGGCGTGGATATGTCAACAATCCCATCGCTGGGGGAAGCACACAGGAAGGCCGTTGAGGTTTGATGACCAGCTAGACTGGCAAAGTCAGTGAGTTCTAGATTCATCTAGAGACACCGCCTTAAATCATAAGGTAGAGAGTGAGGCAGACACCCGGCATCAGTGTCTTGCTCCATATACATACACATACATAGTACACACACACACACACACACACACACACACACACACACACACACACTTTATCTACAGCTATTCGATGTTTGTATTATGCATTTATAGAAGAAAGGTGTGTGGGATACAAACTCAGGTGCACGTTACCATTTGGTACCCAAAGACACAGAAGGCATTTGCCTACTTGCTTTTCTTCTCTAAAAATTCAGGTCGAGTTTATGTGAGGAAAACCTACAATAGTGCTCTTCTGAGGTAAAGGCTTGCCAAAGGCTGATGGCATGTGCCCCACCACACTTCCAAGGACCAGCCACCAGCTGCACGGCCTTCCCTTAGAACAGGATGGGACTCACCCTAGATGTCCCCAACAGGAGTCCATAGGAGCACAGATGTGCTTCAGGCCTCTTCTCCCTGTTCCCCAGCACAGTGGCCTAAAGAGAGGACAAGAAATTGAACATCCCATCCTCCAAGTCACACCTCAAATGGGCTGTCCCCCAAAACTGAGCTACAGAATAATGGGAGCCATTCAGTCACGCCAGCCTCCCACACAGTGTTGCCTGCTGAGGGCTGAATGTGACCTGCTCCTCTTCATGTGCTGCAGCTGAGTCCCTAGGGAAGGAATTAAGTCACCAGGAGGTACTCATGTTTGCACAGTGCTCATGACAAGATTGGTACATTCATAAGAAGACAAGAGAGATGATCTCTCCTGGACACTTGAGGATACAGGGAAGACATTGGCACTCTGCAAGCCCAGAGGCCTGTCCTCTCCAGACACTGGATTGGGGCCGCCGTGATCTTTTGGGCCACAGGGTCTGTGAGCAGTAAATGTTATTGGTATGTGGTGGTTTGTTTTAGCAACCTAAACTGACTCTGGAGTCTAAAGCATGACTACAAAACCACAGGGTGAAGATTCAGTATCAATTAGATGGTTCCAAAGGCCCAGGGGTTCATCGATGCCCACGTGCTACATTTAAGGTTTATTAGCGGGGCATGTGCTTCCTCTCCTTGTTCGTGCTCCACATGTTTGAATTTCTTATGTGCATTCTGGGCATGTATGAGACGGTCTGAAGACCATCCTTGCCATGTGAGGACCATGGGGTGTGGTGATGGCAGTGACCAGTCTGTTCTCTGCACAGAGCAGAGCAGTGTGCTCCAAAGGAGGGATGTTGCCAGGGAGTCTGACACCCAGATCGCTGTTCAGCTTGGACTCCAGCCATTCGGCAACATAGAGTAAAAATAGAATAAGCTGTCTCCAGTAGGGAGAAAGGGCCTGGTGCTTGATGGGAAGCCTCTTAAAGGGGAGCAGGTCTCATTAATCTGAGCCCAGAGAAGAATGCTGTGGTGTGGGTAGGGTCACAGGTACCTGAAGGTGGGTGATGGGTACACGCTCACTGCTCTTCCAAGCTGGCATCCAGTCCTTGGGTAACCATTGGAGATGGTTTCTTTTCCTGTATGTACATACTTGGGAAAAGAACAAATGTAACATCTACATTTGGTGATGGTTGTGAAACTGATTGAGAAAATGCCAGTGGAAATGCTTTAAAATGTCCAAGCAGCAAATGTTTTATTTTAGCATGCCATGTCAAGGCATTCTGAGACTTTGAAGTAATTTGAATATAGGCTCCAGTTTTTTGTTTTTTGTTTTTAAATGGAAAACATTTAAAAATTTATTTTATGTATAATAGTACACTGTACCCGTCTTCAGACACACCAGAAGAGGGCATCGGATCCCATTACAGATGGTTGTGAGCCACCATGTGGTTGTTGGGAATTGAACCCAGGACCTGTGGAAGAACAGTCAGTGTTCTTGACTGCTGAGCCATCTCTCCAGTCCGGGCTCCAGTTTTTAAAGCTAGTGAAAGTTACATATAGGAACAAAACTTTTTTTTATTTTATTTTATTTTTTATTAGATATTTTCTTTATTTACATGTCATATGATTTCTCC